>JACXGJ010002750.1:0-7500 GCA_016801105.1 Esox niger | reverse complement strand
CTCTCTCTCTCTCTCTCTCTCTCTCAGGTTTTAAGAGATTTATTGGCATGGTAAACACTTGTTTTGTGGAAAGCAGATAGCATTAAAAGCTATCTTTGAATAAAAATTGAAAAGAAAAATCTGCAATTGTAAGTAGCCGTTATACACAAGTTTTAAAAGGATAAAGTCACTGTTATATTATAGTCCAGGTACTGTGATGTAATCCTTTAAATGACAATGAAGGGAAAATAAACAAAGGTATTAATATTTTTGTAGCACACTCTATCTTTCTCACTCTGCAGGAAAATAACTCCTCGTGTGTATCAATGATTGTACTGTACTCCGTTGATCTCAAGCAGGGTAGTTATCATGACAGCGAAATATGTTGTTGGTCATTTAAAAAAAATGTAATCCTGAAAATGGCCTGATGTTTGTCCTGTAACAACCGCAGTCCTTCACAGGGGTCCAGAATTTCTGACCTAAACGGTCCAGTTGTACAATTTTTACTGCATTCGTAGCATAATTACAAGCTTAAATCTGGAGACGTCATTTGCAATGAATGCTTTAAGTTAATGTTTCAAATATTATTTTTCGACAAAAGTTTTTAGTGCCTGAAATACTGCCCATTTAAACTTTCTCGTCGGTACACTCATCAATACTCGCTTTAGACACAAGTACTATCCACACATTTAGACACCACGCTAAACCACACTGGACTACCTAGATAGAACAATTTCGGTCTCTTTCGGTAAGAGGGGACAGGTCGAGGAATCGTTTAAATTCAGTCTGGTAAACGTTTTATGCAGGATTCTACACATTGTCCCTTTATTAATAAAGGAGAAATAACCCTAGGCTATGTGGTACGTATTGAAAAAGGACAATTTCTGCTTTACCTACGGAGTCTAGCTCCAGAAGCCGCTGGAGGTCGCTGATGCTGCGGATCTCACTGTGGGACAGACGCTCCAACAGCTCCCGGGGGAGCGGGACCTCCTGGGAGAAAATTAAAACATTAAAATAAGAATTTAAACTCAAAATTCACAATAGATATGTTCTGAAATGGATACGTGTAACGATGAGGCACTGAAGAATATTCAGACTCAAATCGATCCACATCGTTGGCATATTGTCACTGCACTCTATCAACTTTTTGTTCAGTAGTGTATATTCAAAATAACTTGGTACATTTCGTAATTTTTGTAAATGTATTATAGAAACATGAACTGGTGACTGGACCTTTGCATAAGTGGAAACACTATTGCACCTGCTAACGTGGTAATTATTGAACGAAAAACGGGATTAAAACAAATCCCTCTGCATAAAAAGCTTGTAAAACTCGTGTAAAACTCATTTACAGATACCTCAGTGGCGTCGCATAAGAGGCACGGGAAGCAGGCGAGTAGGAAGCACAGAAACGCGGATCTCATCTCCTTTCAGGTCCGATGGGCGCCAGGACGAGATAAAGTTCCAACAGTTCCACCACCGATCCAGAAGCAGGAGCCGACGCGTCGCTCCCAAACCCTGGAAATCCAGGACCATCCCTCGGGTGGAGCCGCTACATCCACGACGCTACGGCTAGTCCAAATTATAAATTCAAACGGCAGTCAAAATTAAGAGGCTATTATAGGCAATTTAGCGGAGGTTGGTGTGACTTTATGGTGTATTAGCTTTGCATTTAAAGTGGACCTTTGTTGAAGTCAGTTCCTGGTCCACATTCGGCGAGAAAGGCAATAGGCTCCCACCGTAAGTGATGGATAAGTCACAGAAAGGAGAACAGCAATACTGACAAGAACGTACAGATGTGAGAAAATGAATCATTTTGTCCAGCAAAATCCATCTGAAGGTGAAGAACTCTCTCTCTGATCTTCGTTAAATCCTTTAAGAATTTCGGGACAATGCTCTTATATTTCACTATCCATTGAACGGTAGCCTCCCAAAATATCAACTTTATGTCCCGTTGATCACTTAAAATTATGATTGGGTTAAACACGTCTCTTTAGAAAGCTGCGCCCCCTGTCCGGGTTATGTTCTCGTGGAACGGAATTCGTATCAAATGCGCCTTGCGCGCAGTACTCTAGTTATGTGACCTCCGACGTGAATGAAGTCGGAACGCTTGGAGTCGTAGGCTATAGCTACTGCCCTGCTGGGGGGCGGTGGGGCGCGGCCACGATGCAGAAACTCCGCTCTCTGGATGCGCGCTCCGGTACGGACTGAATGAGCCGTAAGCAAGGAGACAGTTGGCTTTTGACCACCACACATCGGTGCACGGTTCGTATTGCCCAGCTGGGTTGAAGATCAAAGAAATGATGGAGATGATAATAAGTAACACAATTGTCTGTAACTGTCCTTAAAGAATCCAAGTCAGGTGACTCACACATATGTGTCCCCCTGGAATTCGCTGATGATTAACAATGGAGTTAATTTATTATAACGTTTGGGTGAGTGGTTTGAAGCTAAGCTATTAATCAGCGGAGTCTCTTGTCCCCATATAGCTCACCTTTAACCACTCAATCTGTTCCTGGTTTGATCTCTCTTACTGTTCACACTTCAAGTCCCTCACACCAAACCCCTCCCTCCTGCCTCCCTCCATCCCTCCCAGGTCAGCTACAGATGACCGACTCTGTCTGTGTTTAATTGGTGTTTAATTGAGTTCATTAATAAGTGGCCAGACCGGACCCAACTGACCTTCCCAGGAAAGGAGTGGAAGAGCAATGGAGGGTGAAGAAGAGGGGATGGAGGATGAAGAAGTTTTGGGTGGAGGGAACAGAGTTAAGGTGGAGGGGACACAGTGTTCTCAGGCCAATAACAACACTTGATAAAAACAGACAGGTTCACACACACACACACACACACACACTTAATAGTGTCACAACTGACAACGTTTCCGGACTTTGTGCTGCCCTAGCTAGCAGACACCTCTGGAGGTGTCTGGATGTGTCTCCTCCAGCCTTTTGCTCCCTCTCCTTCGATTTAGCCAGAGACAGCTTTAGCCAGAGACAACTTTAGCCAGCTACATGATTGTCAGTGTTAGTGACCTTGACAAATGAATCAAATGCACGTTCGGAGCGAAACCAGGGGACACTCGGCCCTCCATGGAACGGTTTGGAAACCCTGTAGCTTAGGGTTGGCACTGTGTGCGAGGGAGTGGGACAATGAGTTGGGGCATTCTGTTGGGCTTTCTAACCTGCCTGCTCTCTGTACGAAGAGGAAGAGAGGGGTACATTTGGAGAAAGAGGAGGGGAAGGACAGATGGAGGAAGTGAAACAGGGTTTGTTGGGGCGACACAACCCCAATTAAGAGCCATTTAGCCAGACAGAGACTCGGTGTCTCTGTGTCTCCCTTCATCAACCCTGAATGGCTTTGCTTTGGGCCGCTTTGGTCTAATGTACTTAACTCCTCCAGGGTGCCAGACATTCTTACACACATTCTTACACACATTTTCACACACATTCTCACACACTCTCTCACGCACACTTCTAGGTACTCTCTCACACACACTCGCGCACACACACACTTCCAGGTACTCTCTCACACACACTCTCATACACACACACACACTTCCAGGTACTCTCTCACACACACTCTCATACACACACACACTTCCAGGTACTCTCTCACACACACTCTCATACATACACTTCCAGGTACTCTCTCACACACACTCTCATACACACACACACACACACTTCCAGGTTCTCTCTCACACACATTCTCATACACACACACTTTTAGGTACTCTCTCACACACTCTCATACACACACACACTTCTTGGTAATCTCTCTGTCACACATGTGCACACACGCACGCACACACACACACACACAGAGACAGAGAGACAGAGTTAGCACTTTTCATAAAATTATGTTGAGCAAACTCACTATTCTATGGAATCTGTTTTTTTAATAACTGAATCATCATCATAATTATTTCTGTCCGGACTGTGGTCCTGATTAGGAAGACAACTGGGTCAGAACCTAACTGATCCAGAACGTGAACATCCTTCTAGGCCCCAGAGACTATGGCCATGGGCAGTGATCTGGTCTCTCAAACTTACATCCCTCCCTTTGTCTAATTTCTCTCTTTCATCCTCTCTTCCTGCCTGTTTTTCCCCCGGACTGGAGGAGGATACGAGTCCCTCAGGCAGAAGCACATATTGTATGTTGTCATGACAACAGAGACATATCTGGCCAAAGTCTAGACTGAGACAACAGGGTAGATACAGCCATTTAGAGAGGGAGAAAAAGAGGGGGATACACAGACAGACCCAGAGAGAAAAGAATGGGTAACACGAGAAAGACAGAGTAGAAAGTGGAAACAAAGTAGACAGAGTAAATAGAGTAGACAGAGTCAACATAATAAACAAAGTAGACAGAGTAAATAGAGTAGACAGAGTCAACATAATAAACAAAGTAGACAGAGTAAATAGAGTAGACAGAGTCAACATAATAAACAAAGTAGACAGCGTAGACAGAGTAAATTGAGTAGACAGAGCAAACATAGTAGACAGCGTAAATAGAGTGGACAGATCAGACAGTAAACAGAGTAAATAGAGCAGACAGAGCAAACCGAGAAGTCAGAGTAAACAGAGCAGACAGAGCAAACAGAGCAGACACAGTAAACAGAGCAGACAGAGTAGACAGAGCAGACAGAGCAAACAGAGCAGACACAGTAAATAGGGTAGACAGAGCAGAGAGAGCAGAGTAACCCGAGTAAACAGAGTAGACAATTCACACGGTGAACAGGGACGGTTTCACCCAGGCCGCTCACAAAGGCTTATGAAAATGCGTTCACAGCACAACAAAACTGTCAACGCATCACCGCGTCACCACACAACTGGCTTCACGGAAGATGAAGGAGACAAACAGTTTTGTTTGCCAACAACAAAAGAGAGGCAGACATGCATCGTAAAAGGATTCATATGAGGTGAAAAGATGTGTCAGCTGTGTCGTCGTAGGGATGGAGGGAAGTAGAGGTGCTTGGATGCTGATGCCCCTCCCACTCTCACCCTGAGGCAGACTCAGAAAACTATGGGGGCTGTGAAGCCTCTGCTGTGAGGAGAAACAATAAGATAATCCCTTCTGCCACTGTTATTATTTGACACAATTTCAAACAGTATCTGAAACTTGGTCTGGTTTGTTTATGTTTCCCCTCTGTCTTTTATCGCTCCACTACAAATCAATTTCAAGGACCCATGCCAAAAACATGAGTCACAATGGATTTCAACCATTAAACCCAGGGAAAGACAGCTGTTGGCCATCCAGGGGGGAAAGAATGAGAACGAGATTCATGAATGAATGTAAGGGTGGCGTGGACAGAAGACTAATCCCGGATTAGCTCAAACATGCTAGCATTTTGTTTACCTGCGGTGTGCGTTCTGCATGGCTTCCCATTGACAGATAGGGAACGGAGTCCTTGTTCGTCTACTGAAGCCATGTATGCGTCAGAGCACGTGCGCTCGCAGACGGTCCTGCACCCGGGACAGCACGGGGTTGGCGTTGGACAGGGTTGCCTCGTCTTGCCCTTCAGAGGACACATCTTCAGACTTCCGAGTCTGCTGGGAATTGCTACAATGAGGCATTAGGAATATATAGAGAGTTTTATCAACCCTTGTTGGATGAGGTTTACACTGCAAAGCTAAGGGGATTCTTCTCTGGCCAAAGTCTTGCTTCTTGTACCCTTGTGTTTTGGAAAGTCAGTGTAAACACAGTCAAGTCTAAGAGTCTATCCATGGCATGAAAACTGAATTTTGTCGTTAATCTATGTCGTTTGCATTCAGTCTTCGACTTCGTTCTTCCCCCATACGCATCCCGTCAAAAAGCTTTGTCCTGGCTGCTTCCTTAACAGATTAGTCAAAGCAATGGATTTACACTGCTGCTTCCTAACGACGTCTCTTTCAATCTTTCCCTTTATCTTCTTCTGCATCCCCATCTATCCGTTTTTCCTCTGACTTTTCTACCGATGCCTCTCGACCCCGGCAGCTGTGGTACCAAGGCCGACATCCCTCAACGCTCTTTCAACTCCCCGCTCCTCGTACGCGTCCCCCCCGAGCCTTGATACCAATCACTCCCCTGACTGATAGCTGGTAAGCAGGCCGATGACTGACGCTACTGTCCACAACTGGGGCAGAGCTCGAGTTTCTGTCAAACGGTCACGCACCCACGCACGCACGCACGCATTTATCATCTGAAGAAGTGGGTCGCAGCTGGCTGGAACATGGTAAGGTGTTAGTACATTGGAACATTTGGATCAGACAGCGATGTCATCGCGCAAAGCCACGACACAGGTTGACCCCACCCTCCCTACTTTCACCAGGACGTCCCTAGGGGATGGGGTTCCGCCTAGGATGCAGAGCTCCGTCGGACACATTCACACGCACGCACGCACGCACGCAGAGAACAATACCTTCTACTTCCCCCACATTAACCAGACATCCAAAATAAAGTGCCTGTGGAGACACTGGGTTACTGTTGCTAGGGCCAACATGACAACATCGGATCGGACACTGCGGCCTCTACTTCACAACACAGGCCAATGAACTCAGTGGAACACATCCTTTACACAGACGGCGGGGGGGAATAAGAGAAATCCTTCATTTTGGCAGATGGAGAAGGAGGGATTTTCTCTCCTTCTTTCCCAGAGTGGTAAAAGTGGTCGTGAGGGGTTTGCTAATTGCCCCTTCTCCTAATCTCCTTAGTGTGGCCCAAGGAGAGAAAGACAGGGAGCATGTGTGTGTGTGTGCGTGCGTGTGCGCGTGTGTGTGTGTACAGTGCGTGCGGCTTCTTCAAGACCGTAGGGTGACAGAGTGGTGTTGCGTTACGGTGTCCTTTGAGCAACCATTACGACCTGTTTACGGAACACTGGGAGACACCTGGACCGTCAGATACACACCTGGTCCAGCAGAAAGCGCGTGCAGGGGCATGACATCAGCGGAGTGTGTGTCGATTAGAACATAAAGGAGTGTGGCCGGTCTCTCCCGCAACCACACTCACACGCCAGCGCGCACGCGCACACACAGCCACGCCACCTCTGTTCACACCTTTACTTCAGGATGACACCAGGCACTCTGGGTATGAAAACGTCTCTGTTATGGCAGGTGTGTGTGTGTGTGTGTGTGTATGTGTGTGTGAGTGTTAATTAGATAGTTATTATTGCTCTACACAAGCCAACTCGCTAGCAGGTGAAGGCAGAGGATCAGAAAAACGCTCATGTGTCAGGACTTGAAACCTGACAGCATGGTGTTTTTACGGATAGCATCTCTCCAGAGAACTCATTAAAACGAATAAGGCACACCATGTACACACTGAATAACTCTCTCACTCACACACACACACACACACACACACACACACACACACTGATAACAGACACACAGTTGAGACGATAAAGCCCACAAGTCTAATCTTGACAGTTGAATTAAAGTATGCAGAGGCCGATTATGAAACAGAAAAACAGAGGCAAGCCAATAGATTTTCTCCGTGGTGGAGTTCTGAGGACATATTTAATAGGTTCACTCAATCTGTATG
>JACXGJ010002749.1:31077-61703 GCA_016801105.1 Esox niger | reverse complement strand
TCTCAGACGTGACACGAGAACGGACGTTCTCAGACGTGACACGAGAACGGACGTTCTCAGACGTGACACGAGAACGGACGTTCTCAGACGTGACACGAGAACGGACGTTCTCAGACGTGACACGAGAACGGACGTTCTCAGACGTGACACGAGAACGGACGTTCTCAGACGTGACACGAGAACGGACGTTCTCAGACGTCACGGCAGACTGCACTGCGAACGGGACCACCCACGTGACACGCACGCGGACTCGCTCCAGCAATGTGAGTTGGGTTTCATGGAGGCGTATCATCTTCACCCGTCACACCCTGGTGAGAAGCTGGATGTTGTGTTTGAATGGCAGGCAGCACGGAGGTCGTTTCCCTCACTATTTCTGATTGATGCAAAGAGTGACAGTGTTTTTCATTTGGATCTTTCTACCAGACAAAAGTATTATTAGTGTGGCCATCTCCCTCAAATAAGTGACAGAGATGCAAAAGACTTTGCCTCTTCGATATTAGACACTCATCATAGTACTGGCTCAGCAGCATGGTAGACCCAAATGTATTGGATATTAGGCTGAAATCCATAGCTGGAAATAAACGATTGGGTTTCACTGAAAGGGACACAAGGTATAAACATTTAAACCGATCTTCCTCCGTAGTTTAAATCTAGAGATCTTTGTGAAAAACGTGAGTAATCTCTGATTAATTCTGTGGGTGTGGAATGTCATAGCCACACCTGACAACCTGCTGTGAGAGTACCGACAACACTCCTGACTAATGAACATATAAACCAGATCAGAGGCTCTTTATTCCTGTTAAACCTGCTGGAGGTTCCTCTCCCAGAGCGGGGCAGGGTGGGGTGGGGCTGGAGGGCTCTACATTCACAACGTGCTTCTCACTTTAAACATTAAGGCATAAAAAGGGTCCTACAGTTTCCGTTTTTGCAGACTCACAGAATTCAGACATAGTTAAATAAAATGAAATAAGGAGTGTAAAATATTTAAGAATAATTTCTAGTATAGTCCTGAAATATTAACAACAATAACAACCACACTCGGAATCTGGAAGATCTCTGGGTGTAGTACACATTGCTCCTTACTGTTCAGTCCCTTGTTCTCTGTCACACGGATCTCTATGTGGCAGCTGGCTCTCAATGCGTAATGTCACTGCGGCTCTCACTGCGTAATGTCACTGCGGCTCTCACTGTGTAATGTCACTGCGTAATGTCACTGTGGTGAAAAGCGTCAACGCGGCCTTCCCCTGAATCCACATTAACGTCAGGGTTGACGTCGATTTGTCTTCCCAACGCGATGTGTGCGGAGGCCGACACTCCCCACTCAACTGGTCCCCCCCACTCAACTGGTCCCCCCCACTCAACTGGTCCCCCCCACTCAACTGGTCCCCCCTCTGCAGGCACCGGAACACAAGGTCAGAAACGCGCATCTCCGACAGGTGACACCGCTGGGCCGGACAAGTAGGGTTTCAATATGCCTCACAGCGATTTGCTTTCCTGCCCGCGTCTCTCTGTCCCGCCGCCATACACATCGCCACGAAGCGCATCATCGACTGCCATCTCCCCTCTGTGCAAGGCATCTACCACATGATGCCTGACGAAAGCACGGAACGTCATCAAAGAATACAGCCACCCAGGCTGTGGTCGGTTCACACTGCTGCTGTCTGGTTGACGCGACTGGCGCATCGGGGCACTTCCAGACTCGCCCAGGCCATAAGGCTTCTCAAGCAGCAACATTGATCTGTTGATCACGTGAACACTTCATATCCTCTGGTCACTTTCCATGTGCATTCAGTGTACATTAGCACATCATAATGTACCATTCATAGGCACTACAAACGCTTATTATGTCATATTGTCCTTATAGCCCTTTTCAACACTTTGGAATTGCTGCTAATTGACATTGTTATGCATATATATTTCTTTCTATTTTACTTAATGCTAACAGATATGACATGGCATGCCACATCTATGAATTTCACTGCTCACAACGACACCATGTTATTTTGTTCACTTGACAATTAAAAGACTTTGCACTTCCTGGATTTGTGGGTTTAGGGTCGGATGAGGGAATTATGGGCCTGTGTGGGAGCAAAATAAAAGCTGTGCCCCGTGCACCACAACTGCCTACTGCTTTCAGATAGAGGTGTGAGGTTACAAACAGAATCACAAAAACATCCAGCGGATTTCATGATATTTGGGAAGAAATATGATTTTAAAGGGCCGTACAGAAAAAAAATTAAGGAGAAGAGATGTCAGATATTTGCGGAATTAAGCAGAAAAAATGACAGCAATGACAATTTACGCAAAAAATATGCAGATGCATCTGAAGCTCATTCCCTTAACAGCACTAAGACTCCAATGGTCATTTAGGAGATTTCAATCCCCATCGGAGCACAGGCATGAACAAAAACAAGGTAGCATAGCAAGATATTTACGGAAGCGTCGACCAGCCCTATGGCATCCAAGAGAGCTTCAGAGGACAGGGTCAACTAATATACAACAACCACGCTATGGAAAATGAAAGGGAAGTCAATGCCACTTTCAGGACTTTGACGCGCATCGTTCAAGATGGAACTGCATCCCAGTGAGCGCGTGCAGTGTAGGGAGCAGGGCCGCGAGCCTGGCGGGGTTGGGTATCAACTGGGCTCTTACCACAGGTAGCTACCGAAGTAGGACACAATGTTGTTGTGCATGCATTCCTTCACCATGAAGATCTCCTGCTGGATGATCGAGAAGTCGTCCCCTGTTAAAAGAGATAGGAGTGAGAGAGTGAGAGACGTACCTCAGACACGGAAACACGAAGGAGACGTGTAAACAAACACACAACAATTACCCCACTGGTTACCGATAGGACTTGAGAGAAGTATAGTTCCCGTGAACTTTTGGATCGTGACACACTTGAACTTAATGTTTTTTCCGGAGGGAAAACTAAAAAGCACCTTGGATTGGAGGCCGACAATCTTTCTGAGATCACTAAATCTTTCCCCCTGCTTTGCCAAGCTGCTCCAAGCCACAGAGCATTTTACTTCAACGCTCAATGTACCATGTAGATAAATTCCAACGTATTTTGTCCCACAGCACATAAATAAAATGGTGCTGTATGAATTAGTATGGAAGTTCAGGGCACAGATACTATAATATGTGGTCTCGTCTATGAATCTGGCACCTTTGACTGGCTAAATATTTAGAATAGACCGTATGCCAAGAATCAGGCATACCATACCATATAGCCTGACTATCTACAATAGACTGTGTGGCATTTGCCATGGGCATCTGTGAGAAAGAGAATCTGCTGCTAGGCGACAAGCAGTGCAGCTTCTAGCTACATCAGACTTTCTTCAGGAGACAGAAACGCCTTTCCAACGGTCAATATTCAAAAAAAAACTTTGCTGCCACAGTTGAAAATGTGAGTGGGGGAAGATGGGAAAAACAAGATCTCAGCAGCCAAGGACAGGCACAGGACGTGTACACTGTGTACTTCGTAGGTGACCTAATGAGGCAATCCTTCCGCTACTGCTTTCCTCATTCTGTGGCTCCAACAGAGCCCAGGCCTGAATATAGAACCACAGGGTTGGGGATTAAAGACCGTCTGCGCAGCAGACCCGTTTACAGAGGTGAGAACATTCTCCTGGGGGGTTCCGTGACTACTGTCAATAGCAACAATGAGCTGAGACCCAAACAGAACACGCTCCTCGCGGTGAACGAATGGCTGCATAGATTTGTTCAGGCCAAGATTACTGCGACTAGCGTAGCCATGGCTGGTCTAATACGTTGGTAATAAAACACACCAACAAAACCAGAGAATCCAGTAGAACTGAATTAGGTGGTTGTAGTGCTGAGTGTGGCCTGTCATGCGTGTATCATTCACTCATTTGCCTGTAAGATTTGAACTGAATGTACTGGTGATTCATATATCCAGCAACTTTCTGGAGAGGCGACAAGAACAAGCGAACAAACAGCACACGATGATCCCGAGTGAAGATTTCCAAAAATCATGAAATATTAACTACAGAAAGGCCTATGTTTTCTTGGAGGAATTATATTCAGAAAATGTTCATTAACCCAGTGGGTATTTGTTTAGCAGACTTTACCATCACTGTGTGCTACAGAAACACAGGTGAGCAATATCCAATAGTTAGACACCCCACCCCACTCAGAACTTAAAAACAGCCTCCTGATGTTTTAAACAAACCGTGGACATAAATTAACCAACATGTAACATAAGTGTGGGATGTTGACATAAAAAATCTGACAACACTGGGGGGAAATTAAACAATGGAGAAAAAAATAACGGAATAAACAACATTCAGGGGAGGACAAAACCGATTTCAGAAAGGGCATTGTAAGCCCTGTGAGACCTGAGAGAAAAGTGTACATCTGTGGGCATCTGCATTAGCTGCTAGGCAAACAAACAAGATGTGAGGTACTGTACTAGCTTTAAATCTCTCTAAGAATCACATGACGTGGCCAGGCTCCATTTAACTCCAGCTCTAAATCCGCTTAGTGGTGTTGTGCTAAGGCTGTCTTGCTCTGCTACTAGACAGAGACAGTCCAAGCTCTTCCTATTCCTCATCCCATCTCTTCTAATGGACACAGACAGTCCTGGTTCTAACCTATTCCTCATCCCATCTCTTCTAATGGACACAGACAGTCCAAGCTCTTCCTTTTCCTCCTCCCACCTCTTCTAATGGACAGAGTCAGTCTTGGTTCTAACCTATTCCTCCTCCCATCTCTTCTAATGGACAGAGTCAGTCCTGGCATAGGTTAGTCCTGGCATCCTCATAACAACACAGTCTTCTAAGTTGTTTCCAGTCTAATACATTGCTGTCCTTGTCAAGCCAAACACTGGCAAATTAGCGTGATGGCACATACCGGGCCAAGGAAACATTAAATGGATATACTTCTCCAGTTTTACTACTGTATATTCGAACTAGACTGGCGTTGACTTGGACTGCCATCACACAAGGTGCTGCGCACTAATCAACAAACAGGGTAATATGCCAAATGAACGGTTGCCTTTCAAAAACAAAAATGATGTGGCTGTAAAGACTTTTAACTGAATACAATAAAGAAAAGATTGTAGAGAAAGAGAAGCGTGGCAAGCAGCGCAAAATGTGTATTAGTTTATTCCCCACTCTCGCCTCTCATAACCAACCATAAAAATATTGGCCCATCTTTAAGAAGTATTAATTTGTAAAGCAGAGCAATAAGAATGAGAATTACTAGTAAGACTTATTGTACAGGGAGGTAAAATAGCTGTTGGAAACCACAACTTCCTGAACGAAACCTAGGCTTTTGGCAAATACAGTTTCAGTAAATGTTCGCATGACAAAGTAAACTGCAATTTTCACAAGCTTTCCATGCCTCGGAACCAAGAAGTATCCCCACAACATGATGTTTCCACCCTGTTTCATGGTAGGGATGATGTTCACAAGACGACAGCATTTAACATTGAGGCTAAGCTGCTTTATTTCTCACTGAATCAGACGACAGAATCCTAATTTATTCCTACATGTTTCAAATCAAGATTTGATAAGGATGTTTTTCAACTAAATATTTTTGTCACATATTCATGATTCTGTTCTCTTCAGGAATTGTACTAACCAACTATAGGACCTCTCATACACAGCTGTAATTGACATGAAATCATCTGAAAAACCTTGAGTGCACACAGGTTGACTCAGTTCAACAAATTATGTGACTTCTAAAGCCAACTGGTTGCACCACAGTTCATTCAAATGTGTCATAGCACACAGGGCTAATACTTGCCCAATTCATTATTTTTTGCTTTATATTTGGAATTAATTTGGATGTAATTTTTCGCATTTACATTATGGATTTTTGATTTCACTTAATAACAAAGCAAGAAGTGGAAAATCCCAATAGTGTGAAAACTTTTGAGAGCCCACTCAGCAAACTGAACGTGACAAACTTCAACGTAATGCCGTCAGGGGTCTATTTTCAGAGGTATAAAAAAAACAGAATAAAAAACACAACATAGTTTGCAATTGACATCGCACCTCATTCCTGTAGTGTACTACTGCCAATATGGCCCTAGTCAAAAGTAGTTCCCCAGGAACTGGATCAACCGGTTTAATCTCTGCAGGTGACAGGTGATCAGGTGTTCAACAGACTGATGAGACGAAGAGGGCAGAAAAACAAACAAACTGTAAAAACAGAACATCCTGCACACGAGTTCACTACATTCATCAAAAGTATGCCAGATCAGATAGTATTCAGCAGGACTCCTAGTACAACTCGTTTTGCTTGCATTTGCAACCACCCGGACCTATACATTGGAAAAATATTAGCGCCTTGTTTTGTAACTTTCATACTTTAAATATGGTTTGTTATGCCAACTAACACAATTGTCTGTGACTGTACTTCATGTTCTGCAGTCACCCGTCCCACTTCCCAGTGAAGAGGTCAGCGTAGAGCCAACAGATGAATGCATATGGGTCATGGCTTTAGGACATCTAGTTAGTGGACCCACAATCACGTTTCTAAGCGGGTAGGTAAGCTGGGCAATATAAATAGTGTTCTCTGTGCTGGGGTTTCTAGTGGTATCCCGGGGGGAGAACCCCTTCTGCAGAAACATTTCTTTGTGGCCTTCTAAGCACGCTATATGGACAGGCCAGGTACAAGCCAGAATGTGAGAACCATTCCGTTTCGGAGCCTGTTTTTTTAGCGGCCAGCACACAATCTGCAATAAAGAGAACTGATACAAGCTAGATGTGCTGGTTTCATCAGAACAGTAAGGTTTAGATAGAAGATGAGATCTACTGTTTTCCTCACCACCTGCAAGGTTTTTTTATAGTCATATTTTTCTGACACTTTACTCACAGATACAATTGGGAAACACAGAGGTTTATCTTTAAGTTTAAGCACAATTATCAAATTGGCTTATTTCTCCAGGCTCAGAAGCGCAAGTTGGATGAAAAAACAATGGTTGTAAAGTCAGACATTCAATATAACTGTAGTTGTCCAATTTGGCCCCCTGCTGACATTTCACCAACTACTATTCTAGAACTAAAACTTGATACCTTTAAATTATTCATTTCTTTCTGTAAAAATATGGAGAAACTGTTAAAAGCAACACTTGCGCATAGAGTTGCATGGTCTTACACAGTGACCCACAGTTTTGTTACATATTTTTAAGCAACTCATTTGGTTATTGTGAAACTTGCCTATGTCACATGACCTCTAGTGAAATTCTGGGCTGCTTTTTGGACTCAAGAGTCTTCGCACCCCTCCTGTTACCCTATAGTCACATCTGGCACCCTAACCACTCTGGGCACTGTAAACATGTAGGGAACAGGGGTTGATTTGGGCCATGCCGACGGCGACAGAACATCACAGGAGGGACTTATGTCCTGGTTATCCGTGTTGAGTGACAGCTTCCTGAGTAGGGGAACATGGGGAAATCGGACCTGGGCTCATTTGGTGGGTTGAACCACTACATCAGGGTTACTCATTCAACATGTTAAAACCACACAAGACCGACTCCACTGTTTCCATTCCACCTGTAATTACACACATGGGTCTGAAAGCGGAGGCCGGTCTCCGGCAGGACAGGTAGCATCATGACAGCTGGAGCCCACCGGCCAAGCCGATCCCCCCCCAAACCCCAATCGCTCAGAGGAACACGGAGACCGAACAAACAGATGTGGAGCCAGGTTTAGGAGCACCAGGCAACACAGTAAGATTCCTGTGTTCCTCAGCGACAACAGGGATGTTGATCATCTGGTGTCTGCCTGTCTGGGCGGCAGACTGGAGGCCCGGAGCCCATCTGGTGTTGATCCCTTTAATCTGGATCATTTCCCTGCCCGCGTCATAAATGGAAGCACATTCTGTACATAGTGCACTACTGACGACCAGAGTCCAATTGGCCCAGAACAAAACGGTCAAGGGAATAAGGCAGCGTTTTTTTTTTTTCCACTGCTTCTATTGGACAGAAGGAGGTTCCATCCTGTTTGACAAAATGTTTAGTGAATGACATGGCGGAATGAATACACCGCATGGCTCAATGGCAGTGCCGGCTCTAGCCTTTTGGGGGCCCTAAGCAAAATTTGATACGGGGCCCCCTCTCCCCTAGCAACGGGTCCCTAAGCGAGCGCTTATGTCGCATATGCCTGGAGCTAGCCCTGCTTAATGGCTTGCTGCACCCTGAAATATCTAGTATTGTGCCTACTGGCCCGTGACACATCCAAAACTTTCACTAATAGCAACTGCATCACCACGACCATTCAGTAAAGAGATAAACCGTAGGTAGATCCAACTCACCTGGTTCCAGTTTGATAATCTTGACCGCAGCAAGCTCCCCTGTTTGTATGTTTCGAGCCTGAAAAAAGAAATCAGACAACTGCTTATGGACTGACCAGTCAGTCAGTCATGGATGGAGAATACATGTAACATAACTCCACAACATCTCTAACCCTTGGCCATCTGGTATTTACTTTGAGACTATCCCCCTGATAGGTGGACAGATATACAAATACAATTAGCTACTCTAATGACTTAACAGGAGAATTCAAAGGCATTGGATTAATTAATAGAACACAATATTGAGTCACAACTGCAGCATCTTTCCTTTTCAAAAAAAGTTGAAAACTAAAGGTTTGAGTGAGGAACAGAAGAGTTCAATTTGCAGTGGTCTCTTAATTTGAACCCTTCGGTTCCTCACTCAAAATGTTCCTTTTTTGGAAAGGAAAGAAAAAGGTGCAGTGGTCTCTTCATTATTCCAGAGCTATATAAGAGCCCCCCCCCGCGTGATCGGCTCAGTTTCTTATCCCCCAACCTCCCCGCTGTTCCCAAACTGTCTCCTACTCAGTATCAGTACTTTAGATTCAGCCTTTAAGCCTTGAAATTATACCAGACCGGGCTGAAAACAGATGCTATGAGTCATTTGAAGATACATTCGAACCAACTAGCGAGCTAGCTGGCCGCGTTCTGTACCAACCCGGACAAAACTCAACTGGTTCACTGGTTCATTGACACCCCTGCTCCCCCAAACGCCCCTCCCTGAACTGGGGTGATGGCGGCCGAGGTGGTTCATCCACCCCACCAGGTCATAGGTCGGGATTTCCATCTGGCACTAAGGAACTAGGTCGCCGTCCAGCTCAAATCCAGCTCAAGACGCTAGACTAGGGTAGGTCTCTTAAGCCGGTGGTGTGTCAGGGTGGAATGA
The DNA here is from genome assembly GCA_016801105.1 of Esox niger. Classification (NCBI taxonomy): domain Eukaryota; kingdom Metazoa; phylum Chordata; class Actinopteri; order Esociformes; family Esocidae; genus Esox; species Esox niger. The sequence continues at coordinate 52,516 of JACXGJ010002749.1, read as the reverse complement.
TGTGTCCACCATCCAACATGACAGTGTTGGTGAGCCAGAAGAAATCAGGGGGAAATTTAAAGAAGGGACCCCTATTAATTGCCAAAATGTTACGGTTGGTTTGGCCTTCATTATAATGAATGCGCAATTTATATATTAATTAAACAGAGAGGAGTGGGACCATGGATGGCAGAGAGTCTACAGCCCCTGAAACTCAACTCTGGACCAGTTCCACTCCATTCCATCATTGCAACCCTTTAACCTTAATCTCAGGGTTTTGTGTAATGCAGACAAACGTTCAAAGGGAGGGTAGGAACATAAAACCAGCAGGCTCCGGATCTTGTAGGACAGAATTTGAGTAGCCCTGGTCTAGTTGTTAAGAGTGGCAGCCCAGTAACGGAAGTGTCTAGTTCAAATCCCCGAGCCTACAATGTGAACAACAAAAGGTGCCACTGAGCAAGGCACCATCATTGCTTGTGTATGTCACTCAAAGCATCTGCCAAATCAGAAAAACTTCAAACCCCTAATGTTTGATGATAATACTTTGGTGAATATTTGTGTATGATATGTCTCTTATCACCTTTATTCTTAATCCTTGATAAGCACCATGCACATCCATCTCATAAGGCGTTGTTTCATATCGCTGTCTTTAGTCCCAACATTATATTTCCTTGCCCTCTTGAGTCCTATTTCAATCACTGTTTCCAGGAACACAATTTTATGCTGAACAGTACCAAAACAAATTGTATGTAAAAATAGTATGTAAAAGTACAAATAATTTAAATCAACCTAAGGCCTTCTGCAATACCATGTTAAGATTAGAGTAAGTCCCAGTGGAACCCAGTGCGATGGCATTTAAAACAGGTCATAAATGTGTGTCAGAGCAATGAGGACACACGCCTGACGAGCAGCGTCTCAACTGTGTTGACGCACTGCGGCTGGATGCTTCGCTTGGGGTGGACACCTTTCAGAATCTCAAGCATTTCCGTAGTAAACACGGCAAAACACCCCCCCCCCCCCCGCTCCGAGCTCACATTCAGACCGATGGTACCTCACCCTCCCTGCAGTCCATCCCACGAGGATCCCTGTTCACTATGAAGTGGACACTAACTCGTGGCGCGCCACACTGGAAACGGTACCATGTACGACTCAGATGCGGTTCTCCCGGGTGAATGCCAGGCGTAGCATACCACCAGCGTGGGGCGGCACTGGCCTGCCAGAGATTGTTTTGTGAGGCGGGGGGGCGCTGCAAACTGGCGGCTTCCACTATCACACACCGGAACGAATTTGTTTTGCAGACATCCGTGGAGAACGGGTCACAAAAGCCAGTGGTCTGTGTGATCCCCGACGCACCGTCGCGGAACAAAAGGGAAACGTCTAGGGCAATCTGAATGCGTCTTTGCTCTGTTACGCAAACACACACTCTCTACTCATAAGTTAGCCTGGAAAATGGGAAACTGGAGCCGGGTTGTTCATAGCTTCCCTTCTACATCCTTCTCACTTTCAGAACACGTTCCGGAGGGCAATGGTTGGTTGTAACGGCAGCATGCTTCATCACCCGGGGTGCTAGCGGATGGCGGAAGAACCTATCGGTTCTTGGTCGGATAGCACACTACATAGGTGATAGGCTGTAATTTAGGCCTCAGTGGATTACACAGTGGTAAAAAAACAGAAACAAACACAGGGATTGTTAGCAAACTTATCTGCCAAATTTCAGTTGAACTTTGTTTAGGGCAATGACCATAAGATATATTTGTTCTTTGAATGGTAAATACTAAACTGTAGGGCAGGGGTGTTGTACTCCACCCCTCAAAGGCAATTCCACTCGATTATATCATTGCAACCCCACTTATCAGGGACTTATTCAGGCCTGGGACGCCAGGTGGGTGTAATTAATGATGTGGTAGAACAGGAAACCAGCAGGCCCCAGCCCTCACAGGGTAGGAGTTGAATACCCATGCTTTAGGGGTATGCATGTGTGAAAGTTGAGCCTTTCTTAGATGCACAAAGTCTGCGTTGACCTTCGATGGTATGTATTCCAATAACCTAACCATTTGAATGCCATGGCTGCTCATATGATTCTTCACATTTACAAGCCGGGTGCCGTTTCCAGTTTTTTATTTACACACGTATCTTTCATCGCAATCACAGGATTCCGATTCCAACAGTACATGCTGTCTTTGGAACAGTTGGTTGAGTTCTGAGAACTTTCAACTACATTAAAGGCCTAAAAAATACATTGAATCTCACATGATTAGACTGCCAAATAGGCTACCTAGAGGAAACATGATTGAAGCTAGCCCATAAAGGAACCTGCCTAAATCCCAACGCTAACATTTTTGAAACCCAACACACCAGTGATAATATGTTGGGCAGATGCTAGACTCTGTGAGGAGTATCGAAAAGCCTTTGTTGGTAGATGACTCATCCCTGTAAATAAAGCCTGTACAAAACTCCACAAGGCAGCAGTCTTAACACAGGTCAAAAGTGAATGTCCTGACCACATACAAAAGAGCTTGATAACAAGGCAGTAGGTATCGAGTTCCCATTGACTTCAAGCTGCACAAAAACATCTAAACTGATGAAAAAAAGTGTGTGTATGAAACCATGAGCATTTACAAAACCAAGTGGCCCACACAAAAGTTGGCAGTTTGATAAAAGCAAAGGTTGTGACATTTCAATCAAATGTGCTAAGAAGCAACAGAACACACAGCCCTGTTGTAGAACTTCTAGTCAGGTCTAGGGTTTAAAAGTGAAACATTCCCAGAAGTTTAACCATGATAATGGGGTAAGCGAAATCCAATCTTGACAACTTCCCATGTAGCCGAAGCAGGTTACAATAAGACAGACGCACTCAAGCACTGAATCTTTCACCTCCTGACAGGTGTGCGCTCTAATTTTGAAGTATGAAATTTACAACCAATTGTAATACGGCTGTTTCTTAAGTTATATGGAACCAAGATAGAATAATACCTTATATACGTCTCCATACGTGCCGCTCCCGACTCTCTGAATTAGTTCGAAATCCTGCTGTGGATTTTTTCTTTGAATTTCTCCACTAGGTCTTGGAAAGATATCCATGACAGCTATTGAACCGGCTGGATAGCTTATCAACACCTAGCTACTCCACTTTACATTTACGTAGCAAACTATATAACTTGAGCACACGTCAGTCTCATGCGATGAGAAGTAGCTACTTTGTGTTGTGATAACCCCGTTTCCCTACAGGGGCAGAAGCACTGCTTCCACGTCTGGCCTCTGGTCCATTTCCTGCCGGTGAGACAGAGTAGAAAATAACGTAACTAGTGTGAAAACATCTAGATAGTAACTAGGTACAAACAACAAGTTTCAGAAATGGGTCATTCAAGAATAAATATTTGCTGCATATCCAACTAGATTAAGGCGAGCATGCTAGTATTGTTAAACTAACGCGCAAGTTAGCTAACAAGCTACGACATTTTTACTAAATAAACAATTATACATTATCATATTTTTTTATGCAACATCGGTAACAATCTGTGACGTTAGTATAAGTCAATCAGAGCGATGTTTAACAGTGTTTGTGAACGTAGCGTTACCTACTAGGTAGTAAGTTGCACGTTAAGTTAGGTGGTTGGTTAACGTTAGCTACACTAGCAGCCCGATGAGCTAACAGTTAGCTACAGTAGTAGCTAGCTAAATTAATCCAAAACAGTACAGTTACATTCGCTACAGTATCTAACGACGTCTACGACGCTGGTCAACTTACCATTAACTCAGTAGACGTATGCCATACGAAAATCTAATGTTCAAATTGAATATTATAGCTAGTATATGTTCACTTTCTTCTAAAACTATTCTTTGTTTCTCAGACAAAGTGTACACTTTGGCTGGCTGCAATGCGGGCTGGTAACTCGGAGCTGGATTGAAACTCCAAACTCACGCTCTTGACGTTGTCATGTCATTTCCTCTTGTTGACAGCACGAGCTGCCCTACTAACTCGTGAAAAATGTACTTAATGGCACAAATGCATACAAATGTAGGAGTATATACATACACTACAATACATAAATAACAGCGAACATTGTTGATTCGCTCACAAGACATCTGATACTATTCCTTTTAAGACGCAGCTAATGATTGTGCCTCAAAATGTGTGCAATTGTCCCCACCTAGCGACGCTATGAAGCAAGCTTTCATATGATATCCCCCCGAATCTCACAGAAAACGTCAAGAGCACCCCCTGGTGGCTGATACAATTACTGTGCACCCCACTCTCATCCGCTTCTGTTCTGAATCCTCCCTTTGATGAGCATCCTATTTCGTGTCGGATTGAAGAGGTCCTCCCTAGCGACCGTGCCTACATGACAGCCGCCTAGCATCGCACGTACAGTCAAACCGAAAGGAACAACATGGCAAGAAACCGTAAAGATCGAGACAGCTGGGGTAAGGCTTCTGTATATGAAGCTTGCTAATTTGATATACTGTGGTCGCACATAAAAATAGGGTACGTTGTTTTATGCTTATTGCCTTTAGCTTCCTAAGCTATGGGTAATCTCAGCAATGCAGCTGATCAGATGTTCATGTATTATTCATGATGGATCGGCCGTTTATTTAGCATTTTACCAGAACAAACTATTACATTTATTGAATGCCGTAAAATCGCAGAAACGTTGACTTGGACCAGACCCAGCCAGCCAAGCCTGGTTTAGCTGAAACACTAATGGTAACCTAAGCAGGCCAGTGCAGCACCTATCTGAGCATCTCCATTCCCATACTCATCGGAATTACGAGGGCAGAAGATAAACAAAAACAGATGCACAAGCAGAATTATTAAATTAGCCAGTTACAGAGAATTTTTATGTATTATAGGCTTAGCAAATTGTATAGGCGATGCTGAAAAACTGGGTGGACCTGAAGCAAAGAGATGGCATCGTCCATACCATTTATTTCAACTCGCAGCTATTCTTATGGTGGATGATGATCTCATATGCGTTTTAGACTCGCGAATTGTGCAAAAATAACCGATTATTTGGCGGGTATTACAAATAGCATAATAGTTCGTTGCCGTCGCGGTGGACCGACTTAAAGCTATCGGGCGGTTAACATAAAGTAGCCAATTATGTATGGTTGCTATGATGACTGGTTTTGAAGCGGTAGAGGGAGAGTTAAGCGGCTCTGATCACTGACCCAGATACAGGCACTGTAGACTACTAGACCCTTCTAGAGTTTACTGATGTCTGGAGGAGGGAGCAAGGACCAGTCTTGGAGGATGGGTGTGTTAGGGTGGTGTCCCAAATGACACTAATCACAACATTGGGCACTATTTTGATCCACTCACATCTGAGATGGCACTGTCTGGGCCCTGGCCAAAAGCACTGCCCTACTGAGGCCATAGTGTGTCATTTGGGATGGGACCCTAATGTGGATGGAATATGTTTGTATGTTGTTTATTTTTAATATCATTGTTTTGACACCCCCCAAATCACATTCCCCCTATATGGCCTTACTGTTAGGGCCATATGTATGGAATAGTGTACACTTTAGGACTTGCCATGTTAGTTAAGTCGCGCCATCTGTCATATGCTGTGTCATCTTACAAATGCAGCGTTAGAGCTGAGAGTGGTTGTGGGTAATGTAGTCGGAAGTAAGTATAATTCAGAGTTAATGTGTCTGATTCTTAATGTACTCCGGGCGCAACGACATGTTCATCTAACAGTCCAGACATCAGAGTCAATATGAAACAAGAACTCATGAAACAGGGTTCAGAGGACTTCTCTTGATTATTATACTTCTCATGTCATCTTCCCTCTTTCATCGCCAGAAACTGAGGGAAGGCCCGGTTTGGAAAGTTTACTGAACTGACACCTCTGTGTGTCCACATTAACCCACAACCCAGTCTACTGTTGACCACACACACACACACACACACACAAAGCTAAACAGCAATCCGAATGGGACTCTGCATCTCAGTCTGGACACTGTAAGAAGATGGGTTTGTGTGTTAGGAAAATGATGCTACAGCACAAGGAATGTACATTGATATGTGGATTGTAATTAACAGAAAACATTTTCTTGGCAAGTTTATAAAGTGTAATGTGCTAAAGGGGAATTTACAAACTTGAAAGTCCTTTTTTATACCTCGAATACACTGCATGTTTGCGTATCGTGCTGTGCTGGAACATTCCAGCGACAACATGATAATCAAAACACGGTACGGGATCTGTAGCTAGCACTGTGTGGCCTACACAGCCACCAGGTCCCAGGAGACAGTGAAGGCCAGGCAGATTGCAGACCAACTCAGTCACTGCTTGCCCGGACAGAAGAAAACTATCACTTTCTTTCTCTCCCTGCCACCCTCTGTTTTTATTCTCTTTCCCAGTCTCTCTCCATTTCTCTGTTTTTCAGTCTCTCTCTCGCTTTGTCTCTCTCTGTTCTGAAGTGAGCGCATGCTTAACATGAGTCATTACAGGATTCGACACCCTGCTCAGTGACAGTTTGGCTCTAAACACCACCCTCATTCCCTATACGGTGCGGTACTTTTAGTGCCCTACTCCTGCAATTTCTCCAGGCAGGAGGAGTGCACTAATGAAGGAAGTAGGATTCAGATTTACACTTTGACACCTCCACTTTAATTTTTTTAGGGAGATCATGGTTAGGTCTCCCAGTGGCTTCCTGGGGAGAGATGGATTCATAAGAATGAATAAGCCGTAAAGAGGATGCAATTTAAAAACACAAAACTGGTTATTTACTATTTTCTATGGAAATATCTCATGACTTGGAATTGAAATATGGAGATGAACAGTAGCATTGGCTAATGGCTGGCAGTGTTAATGGCTGTGAACCATAAAATATCAGCTGGTTATCAGATCAATATTATCTCATTCCATTTCCTAAAGAACTACTTACTGACTTTATTGTACACTACGTTTCACCATAGCATCCCAAATAACACCCTAATTACTTTATTGTACACTACGTTTCACCATAGCATCCCAAATAACACCCTAATAACTTTATAGTGCACTGCTGTTCACCATAGCATCCCAAATGGACTGGAAAAAAGTTGTGCACTTAGAAGAATAGCTTGTCATTTTGTACTCACATGGGTTACGTCTTAGGATGCGCAGCATTCTCATACACACTTATGCCCTTCACGTTTTCAAATGTGACAGGATCCTTCACAGACAAAGCAACCTACGACTGGAGCTCAGAGGAGGAGGAGACTGATGGAAGGGCGCGGCCCATACAGGTGCTGGTTGTTAAGGACGATCACACCTTTGAGCTGGACGAGGCGGCCCTGAGCCGCATCCTATTGGCCGAAGAGGTTCAAAACAGGGAAGTGGTGGCCATATCGGTGGCTGGGGCATTTCGCAAGGGCAAGTCCTTTCTGATGGACTTCATGCTGCGCTACATGTACAGCCAGGTAAGGGCAGAGCTCTGTAAAGGGATTGGCAACGCCACGCCTCAATAAGAGGTGTTTCCAACCGCAACGCCCAATGCTAGCTTTTGTTTGGTGTCAGGGGGGGACGTCTTTCTCATTGGCCTTGGAGTTAAAGATTAGAACATGCACCCTTTAGACGCATGCCCTGGAAGTAGAACAAATAAACAGTGACCGGACCTGACTCTTGGGACTGGGATGGATTTAGGTCCCTTGACCCGGCTATGACCCATCCCCCCAACCCAACAGAGACGTGCTGTCCGAGGTCAAGGTGTAGTTTGACAGTAGCTGAACAGGTCCACAAAGCATTGTTCTCTACTTGACTTCTGGGCCGATGCCGGCTGTTCTGTGTCTGGGTCCCCAGGCGTCTGAGAGCTGGCTGGGGGAGGAAGATGAGCCGTTGACCGGTTTTTCCTGGAGGGGTGGTTCTGAGAGGGAAACCACGGGCATCCAGATCTGGAGCGAGGTGTTCCTAGTGGACAGGCCAGATGGACGCAAGGTACCCAGTCTTCATCACTGACTTGTGGTTTCTGTTTATGTCCCAAATTACAGGGTACAGACTGTGTCTTAAAAAAAACGATTTGTGTATTGTAGATATTATTAAATGTACCTGCCAGGTTACAGTTGTGCTCAAAGGTGTGCGTACACTTGGAGAATAGCTAATATATGTACCATTTGTAAAGAAAACGAGTGAGCAGGCAAAACACATGTCTTTAATTTCTTATGGGATTCACATTCAACTGTAGGCTGTAACAGGATGGCGCAATCATAAAACAGAACATCGCAACAAAGATAAAATGAACGGACCCCTGTTGAAAAGTCTGCATACCCTTAGTTTTTAATACTGTGTATTGCCCCCTTTTGAATCAATGACAGCATGCAGTCTTTTGTAATAGTTGCCTGCACGTGGTATAGCTGCCCATTTGTCTCACTAAAATGCCTCCAGGTCATGTAAAGTCTTTGGTCTTCTTGCATTAACCATACGTTTGAGATCTCCCCAGAGTGGCTCGATGATATTAAGGTCAGGAGACTGTGATGGCCACTCCAAAACATGTTTTCTGCTGTAACCACTGGAGGGTAAACTTGACCTTGTGCTTAGGGTCATTGTCATGCTGGAAAGTCCAAGAGTGTCCCATCCGCAGCTTTCGTGCAGAAGAATGCAAATTGTCTGACAGTATTTTCTCATAACATGCGGCATTCATCTGGCCATCAAGTTTCACAAGATTCTCCGTGCCTTTAGAGCTCACACATCCCCAAAACAACATTAAGCCACCAGCATGCTTCACAGTGGGGATGGTATTCTGTTCACTATAGGCCTTGTTGAAACATAGCGCTTATGATTGTGACCATAAAGCTCTAATTTGGTCTCCTCACTCCAAATTATAATGTGCCAGAAGCTGAGGCGTATCAAGGTGTTATCAGGCATATTGTAACCATGCTTTTTTCTGGCATTGGCACAGTGAAGGCTTCTTTCTGGCAACTCAACCACGCAACTCATTTTGTTCAAGTATCGTTGTATTTTGCTCCTTGAAACAACCACACCGTCTTGTTCCAGAGCAGCCAGTATTTCTCCCGATGGTGCCTGTGGGGTTTTCTTTTTATCCTGAACAATTCTTCTGGCAGTTTTGGCTGAGATCTTTCATGGTCTACCTGACCGTGGCTTGGTATCAAGAGATCCCTGAATTTTCCAGTAAGTGGTGGAACAGTACTGACTGGCATTTGTAAGGCTTTGGATATCTTTTTATATCCTTTTCCATCTTTATAAAGTTCCATTATCTTATTACATAGTTTTTTTGACAGTTATTTTTGCTCCCCATGGCTCCGGATCTAGCCTGCTCAGTGCATCCACATGAGAGCTAACAAACTCATTGATGCTTTATACTCATCTTGTGTGTCTGTAACAAGGCCAGACATTCAAGGGTATGTAAACTCTTGATCAGGGCCATTTGGAGGTCTCTGTTATCATTACGATTTAAAAAAGCCAAATAATTATGCGATAATAAATGGCGTTGTGATCACTATGCTTCAATAAGACAGGTTGTTTTGCATAATCAGTCATATTTTCAAAATCAATGCAAAACTTTCACAATTTCTGCCAGGGTATGGAAACATATGAGCACATCTGTATGTGTGTAAATTGTATTTTAGACATATCCTGTGTCATTCGTTAAAGTGTAATACGACATAATGACTATATTGTTACGTCCCTCAGGTGGCTGTTCTGCTCATGGATACTCAGGGCACGTTTGACAGCCAGTCAACTCTGAGGGATTCTGCCACCGTTTTTGCTCTAAGCACTATGATCAGCTCCATGCAGGTACAATGAACACTCCATCACCTGTCTCCGTCCGTCTCTGCCTCTCCATCTCTCTGTCCCTCCATCTTCTCATCTCTGACCATCTTTCCCTAAATCTTCATCACTATCTTCCCAGCTCTGTCCATTTCTCCCTCCATCATCATCTCTCTCTCGCTCCCAATTTTCTTTCGTACACAGGTACAGTGCCTGGCTTGGCGTTAGGTTTTACCCTGTCAGCAACCCTTTCCTTTTTTCACCCTGATTCGTAGGTGTACAACATCTCGCAGAATGTCCAGGAGGATGACCTCCAGCACCTGCAGGTAAGATTTTCACACCAGATATTAATATCACATATTGTGTTACATGTGTTTTCACTGAGGTCCAGAGACACTCTGAACTGTGGCCAATGTTAAAAACATTGTTTTATTCTTCCTTCGTGACATTTGTAGCTCTTCACTGAGTATGGCAGACTTGCCATGGAGGAGACTTTTCTGAAACCATTCCAGGTAGAACTTCCTGTTATTTTAGTTTTTAGCTTGCTGGCGTTCTATTTCGGTTTACTAGAGTACTAATGATTTATCTATTTTGGTAGCTTCCGTTTGACCGAGGTTGGCTTTGCTAATGCTTCTTTGCTACTGTGAACCCTGTGTACCGCCTCAGTCTATGATATTCCTTGTGCGGGACTGGAGTTTCCCCTACGAGTTTGGCTATGGACAGGAAGGAGGCATGAAGTTCCTAGAGAAGAGACTCAAGGTCAGAGGTCACCAATGTAACAATGATTAATATAAAGATAACATTGGCAGTAATATTAGCACTGTTTCATTAGCTGAAAACATAACTCTAGTCATGTTATAGAGGTAAAACTGTAAGGCAAGGAGAAACTTTTGAGGCCCTGTGCTATGACCGGCTTTCCTGTGATTGCGTGTAGATCTCTGAAAATCAACACGAGGAGCTGCAGAATGTCCGGAAACACATCCACTCCTGCTTCACCAACATCTCCTGCTTCCTGCTGCCCCACCCTGGTCTTAAAGTGGCCACCAACCCAAACTTTGATGGCAGACTCAAAGGTAGACTGCACTTGTAACTGGATTTCTATTGACGCTTTTGTCTTTCCCAGGTAGGTATGCTTTATCACATGGAGGCACTGGGGAAACAGTTTTTGCTGAAAGCAGTGGGCTGAATTTGAACCAATGCTGCAGCTGTAAATGTGCATCTGACACAACAGCCTAGACAACTAGACCAGATCGAACCTTTTATCCAACCTTTATTAGACCAGATTTAATCTTTTATCTAACCTTTATTAGACCAGATCGAACCTTTTATCTAACGTTTATTAGACCAGATTTTGTCACGGCGCTGTTCAAATAACGGAGTCAAGTGCAGGGAAAGGTTGCAATAATATTTATATATTTAAAGAGAATGCAGCGTTCTGCAACACACATACAGGCTCTTAGACACTGAGCAATAACCCACAAAACCCCAACCTAATCAACCGACATTTATACCCCTACACTAAATAACAAATAATAAACAGGTGCGTCTGATAATGACACACAAAGGGGCAGTGGTTTTAGAAGGTCGGTGACGCCGACCGCAGGAGCCTCGGCGCACCAGCTGGGGGAGCTTCAGATGGAACGGTGACAGATTTAATCTTTCATCTAACCTTTATCTGACCAGATTTAACCTTTTATCTAACCAGATCTAACATTTAATCTAACCTTTATTAAATTAGATTTAACCTTTAATCTAAATGTATTTGACTGTTTTTTTATTCGGGGCCTGCAATACAAGACCAAGCAAATTAGAGCAAAAAACTCCATAACGTCTCAGTAATTAACACACGCCAGTTTGTTATACCATACCAGAAAAAAAAGGATGTTTGTAGAAAGTTCCTGGTTCAGCTGGGTGGGTATGGCTGCATTTACCCTCTGTTCTCCTAAATGTTCCTTTATCCCTGATCTGTGTTAAGAGATCGACCGTGAGTTCATCAATAACCTCAAGATTCTGGTCCCATGGCTTCTGAGCCCCAAAAACCTAGACATCAAGGAGATCAATGGCAGCAATATCACCTGCAGAGGCCTGCTGGAGTATTTTAAGGTCAGTGTCTAGGATTTGTCACTAATCTGTTTGTGCTGTCTGATGGTTATCGTCAGGAGTTGACAAGCAGAGCTGGAATCTGTCTGCTTAAATGTAGTATGGATGGACAATAGGCACAATGAAGAATAGTCTTCCCATGTGATGAATAGTCTTCCCATGTGATGAATAGTCTTCCCATGTGATGAATAGTCTTCCCATGTGATGAATAGTCTTCCCCAGTGAATAACAGAATTTCTCTGAGAATAGCATCCCGCCAAAGAATATATATATATATATATATATATATATATATATATATATATATTTCATTTTACTGTTATTTAACCAGGGAAGTTAAGAACCAGTTCTTATTTTTAGCCATGACTTTTGGGGGAATGCTACAGGGGGGAACATTTAGGGTAAACCGTCTTGTTCAGGCGCAGAACGCTATTGCTTTCACCTTGGCGGTAGGACCAGTCACCTTTCGGACACTAGTCAAAAAACTAAAAATATGTAATTTTAAGAAGTGTTGCTTGATGACCCCCTGCTTTCTCCCCCAGGCATACATCAAAATATATCAGGGTGAGGAGCTGCCACACCCCAAGTCCATGCTTCAGGTGAAGAGCCAGAACGGCCACAGTGTTACAATACATTTACCTACCAGATGTAACTGTTCAACACGTCATTGTATGGTAAGAGCTTAACATTGTCACTGTAACCATGTCTACCACAGGCCACGGCGGAGGCCAACAACTTGGCAGCAGTTGCCGCAGCTAAGGACCTGTACAGCAAGAAGATGGAGCAGGTAAGAGGCGGCCATTACCGAGGACCTGACATGTACAGAGCATTCGGGAAGTGTTCAGATTGCTGGGAGTTTTTCCCGCGTACTGAACTCACATGAATCCTGTTTCCATTGATCATCCATGAGAGGTTTCTTCTACTTCATGGTCAACCTGTGGTAAATTCAATTGAATGCACAACTTGGAAAGGCACACACTTGTCTATATAAGTTCCCACAGTTTGCAGTATGCATCAGAGCAAAAAGTCCAACTGATCCATGTAGAGAAAAGGGCTCTAATTACTTTTTAAATGCACTGTATTTCCCACTGGGCCTGGCAGTCTGCTAGATGAGACATTTACACCAAGTTCTCAATATGTTTTGTAATTATCTTCTGTAGAACGTGTTGAGACTTGCAAAATGCACTTGAACTAAATTCTAATTTGATTGAATTTACATCCTGAAGGATGAATGTTTGCACTATGTGCACTGATTTCCTGCATTACAAGTGATTTCGGATCGTCTTGGGAAACGAATGGGGCCGGAGGGTCTGTTAAAGCATCTGACCAGTAAACAAAAGGAGGCTAGAATAAATCCCAGAACTGGCAAGAGAAAAACATCTGTTGTTCTGTCCCTTGAGAACAGTTGACTTATATCTAATGTCCATTTTAATAGAAAACATATAATTCTATTTCTGTGCTTACAATCATTTCCTAGCCTCTCTCCCTCTTTTAGTCTCTCCCCCACTTACAGGCTTTCCCCCTTCTTGTAGACACTCCCCCATTCATAGTCACTCCCCATTGTCTTCCCCTCTAGTAGCCTCTCCCCCTCAGGAAGCTATTCCCTCTCTTTTAGCTAATTCCAGTTTTATAACCTCCACCCCCTCACAGTCAGTCCCCATCAAATGCTAGCGCATCACCCTCTCATAGCGTTTCTCATAGCGGTTCCCCGTCATATAGTCTCTCATTGCCCCTCCCTCTCACATAGCCACTCCCTCTTATGGCCCCTTCTCATAGCCTCTCCCTTTTTCAGAACCTGTCCCCCTCTCACTGCCTCTCCACTTCCCTCAGCCTCTCCCGCTTTCAGAGCCTCTGCCCTTCTCCCCAGGTTTGTGGAGGCGATCGGCCCTTCCTGGCCCCAGCAGAGCTCCAGGCCCGACACAGTGACATCAGAGAGGAGGCCCTCCAGGTGTTCCGGGGGGTCAAGAAGATGGGAGGGGAGGAGTTCAGTCGACGCTACCTGCTACAGCTGGAGGGAGAGGTAGGACTCGGGGAACAGAGATCAGTTTAGTCTTTTCTCCACTAATGGTTAAGGTTACAATTAGGGGAGGCAAAACTGTTGCCCGATCTGTAGCCGGCTGAAACGTCACACCTATTTCCCAAAAAAGGGAAGCGCAACTGTTTTCCAAACCAATGTCAAGATGAATGTTTTCCAAAAACCTGTGAATTTCACTAGAACTACTATCAGTTTTGGCGCTCACCCGGACTGACGCCAACTCTGTTCCAGGTAGACGAGGTGTTCGTCCAGTACATCAAACACAACGACTCCAAGAACATATTCCATGCCGCCCGCACACCCGCCACGCTCTTCGTGGTCATCTTCATCATGTACATCGCGGCCGGCATCACGGGCTTCGTGGGGGTGGACGTCATCGCCAGCGTGTGCAACATGATCCTGGGCCTGGCCCTCATCACCCTCTGTACCTGGGCCTACATCCGCTACTCCGGGGAGTACCGCGAGCTGGGTCAGGTCATCGACCAGGTGGCGGGGGCACTCTGGGATCAGGTCAGTCGGTGGTTGACACGCTGCCGCGCGCCTCTCGTGTGTAGCGCGAAGTCGGAAAAAGGAAACCGAGCTTGTTTCGCAGTAAAGAAGGCTAGGACTGTCTGGGAGTGTTCTAGGTGGTGACGGGAACGTTTGATCGGTCCATACTGAAAAATATGTTGCACATAGCTTACTTAATTTATATATATATATATGATTAGGGGAGGCGATAAGTGTATAAGTGTATGTTTATATAATTATTTTTAAATCCATCCGGGTAGTGTTGGCATGAACCAGTGATCTAGCCTGGCAGTGTGTCAGTGTGCACGTTTTCATGCAGATCAGTGTTCATAGGCAGCATTCATTTAGACGTCACATGAGGTCCCTTTATTCACATATATTTTCAGACATAATCTGATTTGTCAAGCTTCGAGAGAAATGTACAGAAGTAGAGTCTTGACGACTAGGTTACGACACACGCCACTATGCCCTGCAACTGGACATAACGATGAGAAGCAGTCGATTCTTGTATTAAAAGAATATTTAATATTAATGTATATTTACATTTTACATATATTACATATGTTGTGACATTTTTCCTCTTGGTCTAAAATGGTTTTATTTGTTTTTGTTTCTCTTCATGTTTCACAACAGGGAAGCACCAATGAGGTAAGTGTGTATCAGCACGTTGTGTGTTATCAGCACGTTCAAATATTCCTATCCCTGAATTTGCTCACCCGATTCTCCTTCAAACCTTGAATGGTTACTTGGCAAGTTATGTTTAGTGGGCTAGCTGTACCAGAGTTAAAATACACAACTCGTATTAGAACCTTGTTTTTAAGGCGTGATTCGAAAAAAATAAAAGTTATCCGACTGCCACATAGTTTTGAAAGTGTTCAGAATGTTGGAAGGAACTGGTTCTGCCTTGTCTGTGTGTCCAGGCTCTTTACAAGTTGTACAACGCAGCGGCCAATCACAGACACCTGTACCACCACGCCTTCCCTGGACAGCAGGCCCCCGGAGAAGGAAGAGAGGCTCCAGAGGAGCCTTACAGGAAGAGGAACTAGGGACCTTCAGAGGTGCTTTGCAAGGGCACAGCAGTGACTGCTGAATACCTCCTAAGTAGTGGGGCGTGGGGGGGAGGGGGGTAGGGCAGGGGGAGGATACAGGGGATGGTGCTGGTAGGGAGGGGAGGCACGCTCACCCACAGAGCACTGTTTACTAGGGGTTTGGCTGGAACACTCAGTTTAAATGTTTAGTGTGGACTCTGTTATGTCCTGGAGACAGTGGCAGGGTCTCCCTCTGAACCGGAGGTCCTGTCTCCTGTCGCATTCAAACAATGGCTGTTTCATAATATCACTGCTCTTCACCCAGGAGCCCGTGTACAACCTTTTCTGTCTTGCTGTCTGTCGCTCCGCAGAGCATCTGTCAACGCATCCGGATCAGCAGAGGGGAATTGAACCGGTCGACGGGCGACGGGCAAACACCTGTCAGCCAGTCGTTTGGACTGAGTGACAGTTAACTGACTTCACGTCACTGTCTTACGTCAGATGGCGTGTCGGCTTGGCGGCCGCCTGTATGTTCCTGGCACCGCCGCGGCATTCGAATGATGCCGTCTTTCGGAAGACAATGACGCTGTTTTCACGAACGGGGTCAAACTATTGTGCCCTTCAGCCGAGCCTTAAACCGAGCAGACGCCCGACTGACAGAAGATTAGTGGTTTATGTGCCCTTAGCGGCCACTTCAGTCGGTACACTTATGGTATCTAGTCTCGGGTTAGACCCCGTTTTGCCTAAATCCGCTTCAAAGTTTGCCGCGATATGCGTTCAGAGATGTATTTCTTCACCACACTGTTGTAAAGACTGTTTTTTGTGGCCTTTTCGTCAGCTTGAACAAGTCTCCCCGATCTCTTCTGACCTCTGTCATTGACACAGGGTTTTTGCCAAAAGAACTGCCGCACACTGGATGTTTTTTGTTTATCGCACAGTCCTCTGTAAACACTAGAGACTCAAGTTTGTGAAAATCCCAGGAACCACAACGTCTGGCACCAACAAACAAACCAAGGTCAAAGTCGCTTGAATCGCAAATTTTCCCCATTTACATGTTTGGTCAAACCGCTTGACCATGTCTGCATGCTCTATATATTGAGTTGAAGCCACATGATTCACTGTTTTGCAATTTGTGTTAATCAGCTGTGTACGAGTGTATCAGTGGCTGGTGAGTGTATATGGATTGTCATGTTGTGTCAAGTTAGATGCTGTCCAAAGAAAGGCATTAATTTGAAAGCCGATGATTGCATCTCATGTGTCCTGTGTATTGGACTATATAGTGAAAGGGGTACTTCAAAATGGGGTCCAATATAGAGAATAGGGTGCCATTTGTGTCACAGACATTTCTGTTTAAATGTATATTATATATATTTTTGGCAGCATGGTTAATTGTCAACCAATTTAAGCTCTTTAAGTTTGGGTCAGGTTTGTGTATTTCTGAACAACGTTGGGGCACATGCTTGTCCTTGTACTTCAGTGTTTCAGTTTGTTTAGGAGTATTTAGATACTGTATGCCAATATCGTGCGACTACATTTGCTGTCACATAGCTGCGTAAAGATCCGTTGATATCCTGGGAAATACACAAAAAATACACAGCGCTCAATTCAGTAAAACCCGGCTTTGTAGTTTTTTCCGCAGTAGCTGTTTTCCTACCTGACAGCTCTACTCACACACACAGGTCCAGAGGACCAAACGACCCCCTCACAGGATTGCTTCCCCTTAACAGAACTAGAATAGTATGTATGAGCACTGGGTGAATATTGTAAAACAGACAGCGTAAACACGCAGTACGATGGGTCTGAATGAATCCCAGCCTAAATAAAAGCATAAGCTATTCTGGGAAGGTCCATGCTACAGCAACGTGTTGTCCTCTAACTAGCTCTAAGGACAGGATGTCCGTGTTACAACAATGTGAAGTCCTCTATCATTTATAGAAAGGATTTCCATACCAGAACACAAGTTTACATTATAGTTGAATATATTTATCCCACTTAGCTCATGTTAGTCAGCATTAAACGGTTTGATTACATTCCGGTGCACATCGAAAGAGAAACATGGATTGATTTTCAAATGGACATTACGTGAGGGAAGGGCAGCAGATGCTACACGATAACACACTTAACCCTTTACGGTGATATTAGTTCACAGTTCATGGGCACAATATAAAAAAACTACACCGACCAGGTCTTAGGAATTAATGTGGCCGGCGCAGAAACAATATTTTTATTTCTACCGACAGAACAGTAGGAAGGTGAGGCTCAAGAGACAGAGGGGGACAAGGCCCTTAGAGTCAAGGGACATTTGTAGTTTAGAGTCGGGAGATTCGACCAACACCGCATAGTTCAAAGAAAGACACTGTAAACATGGCTACAGTGGATTTAAATGAATCCCAACTGAAGCCACACAACTTAGATAAACCACCACAAATAGCAGCTCAGTTTCTGATTCATTCAAGCTTCCATATAAATAAATGTTATAAGTCCTCACTGGATGTCTAATAAATGACTTGTGTGTAATTGTCTCATTAATTCCAATGTATGTTTTCTGCCTCCTTTGGCCCTGAAATGCTCAATCGGTTAAGTTTGGGGTTTGGGGTCTTTTTTGAAGATTTTTAGATACAAAACCTTGATTATCTGAAAGGATTGGAGTGCACTCTCTTACCTGGAGAAACAATCATTGAAAGAATTAGGTTAACTTCTGTTAGATCAGAAGTACATTAAAAGTAGATTGTAATTCCACCTGAACAGGGTGATATTTCATTTATTTCAGTGTTATTTGGACATCAAAGTGTGGAAATATCAGCATGTGTTTAACTGCACCAGAAAGCAAAACTAGTGTGTTTTTGGTTGAGCGTATTTCATGCTAGTCTATCTTCAAAATAAAAAATATTTCTTGCTTGGCAGAGCCAAACTTAAACAGCTTTTACTTGATGTTGATTGGCAGAGGTTGGAGTCTTGGGATTGTAACCAAAAAGGCATTGGTTCCAATCCACAAATTGAATAATCTGCCCTTGCACGTAACCTTAATTGTTTCTGTAAGTAGTGATGGCCAAAAGAGGCTTCTTTAGTGTTATTTTAGCTGCAGGATATTATGCTGGCAGTATTCAGATATTCTTTTTCAAAATAAGCCATCATTGAAATTTACAAGGCAATATATTTAACAATCTTGTCTGTAAAAAAGAACAGACAAAAACAAAATTGGAACAGACAAACAAAATATATTGCCTTATTTCAATAATGGCTTTTATTTTGATAAAGAAAATCTGAGTTAGCGCTGCTAGCATAGTATCCTGCTCCTTGAAGAATAGTAATGAAGACTCGAAAGGCCATGCCTACCTGTATGTGGCTCTGGATAGGAATATCTGCAAAATTACTTAAATGTGGCTTGTTTTTGCCCTGGGAAGCTTTTCTTGTTTGCAGACAGCATGTCAGTGGTCTTGTCAGACTGTTGTATTTGTAGATTGTATTGTATTTTGAGAAAACCATCCTTTTCCAGTACATAATTATGTTTTAGAGATCATGGATCAGTAATTATAAATTTTTTCTGGACCTTTTTCTTATTAATAATTTAATCTACAAGACTGTTGTCATGGTTACATCACAATGCAGGACGTCTTTATAACGGCTGAACGAAGAGGTTTGGTATTGTAAATGCTTCAAGTCTAAATGGCACCCTATTACCTTCATAGTAAACAAGTTATGATAGGGCACTGGTCAAAATGAGTCCACTATTTAAGGACTAGGGTGCAATGTGGGACACTTGACAGCAGAAGCAGAGATTTCTTCATGGTCTTCCAGAAAAGTGTTATGAAACATAGGCATTCACAACACGGCATCCTTGTTTTGAATAAAAAGGAGAATCTAAGTTGTCCGAGAGATTCAATTCATACAGTGATTTAATGTCTAAACAGAGGACACACCTAGAGCTGAACATCGGGAAATCTTTATCAGGCGCCAAATGGAGACATACTGAAACTGGAAAGGAAAAAGAGTTTGTTAGAAAAATTTTAAGGTGAGACACTATAATACCGCTATTAAACATCTCCAAACTGTCTTCATTTACTGACAGTAGCTTTTAAAAAAGAACGTTTTGAGGAAAAATATTTGGTAATTTAGGGAGGGAAAACAATTTTAAGATGGAAACAGATAATTAATAATGGTTGAATCCTCCACTCATTCACAAGCTTGTTTTCACAGCAGACTTTATTACTTTGTCTCGCCTCTGCACCAGACCATGAGGTTAAATACAGACTTCATGACGAAATCCTTAAAAAAAAAATTGGTAGTAACAACGCCATAAAATTCAGACAGTTTGACAAACTTGGAACATTTTTAATATTCTCCTAGACATTCAGTTAAATAGCATTATTTACACATTTCCCCATGCAATGTCAATGTGGAGCTAAAATGGCTGCCGTAGAATGTTCTAGAGTCACGAAAATGGATCCTAATGCTGAAACCACAAAAACCCATGTCCCGAAATACATGGTCCTGGGTTGTAGTTTCTTGCATAGTATTGTAACCAAGATTACACCCAGAGGAGAGCTGAGACAATGTCAACGTTTGACCAATATAATATAGGGAATTACTAAAATCCCCATTCAGAAAATAACCAGTTATCATAGCTGTTGTAACAAATCGCACACAATTCCCTTTACTGTGCAGTTATAAACTCCTGTCTTGGCTCCTGTCAAAATGAGTGCCCTAATTGAAGAACACGGTGAACATTTTCAGGTACATCCACATACAGAGATTCAAGACAATATGCACTTCGGTTGTTTGTTTTGGTGAAATTCAGTACGTTTTGACACCTGAACCAAGAGGATTGTATAGACCAGAGTTATTCAACTCAGGCCCCCGTGGGCCCAAACCCTGCTGGTTTCTGTCCTCATAACGGGACTGATACCAGACCTGGGACACCAGCGCTACCATCCCTGATCACGTGTGTAGCCCCTAAGCCCTTGCTACTTTCCCTAGGGGAATCCTCTTTGCGTTTGGAATGCAGCCCAAGTGAGCGCAATAAAACGCTGGGTTTTGCCTCCAGGACTGGAGATCAATAGCCCTGATCTTAGTTGTCCCAAATGGCTCCCATTTCCTGATAAGTGCACTACAGCACACAGAAGCCCTCATCAAAATAGTGCACCATATAGGGAATGAGGTATCATTTGGCCTGAAGACAACGATGTTCCCAGTAGCTTATGATTAGTTAATTACACACGTCTAATTATACTGAAGACACTGATTAGTTTTGACATAACAACACCTGATGGAAATTCATGCGAAGAGCCAAGAGTCCCTCAAATGTGGTGCTGTGTAAGTCTGTAAAATGGACAAATTCCACACCAAAACATTACAATTATTGTGCGATACATTTACATTTTGAAGGATTGTCTTATAAATGTCGTAGGATGTAGTAAAAAAATAAAATAAAAAAAACACTTATTGTTGAAGCAAAATAATATATTTTCTGTTTTAGGGTAAGGCTACAAATACTAAAACAGAATACAACCATTACTTACAAAGATTTCAAAAACCTTTACGAGAGTGTTCATAATGTCAAGCCCTCTGTCTTTCTCTCCCACTGGGAAAAAAGTAACAGAGTAGATATTATCATTCAAGAAAAAAAAAGAACAAGCATTGTACAGGTGCTCGTCCAGTGATGAAAAGGCACCATCTGTAATCTCCTTATTGTTAAGAATGGACATTCAAACAAAACAAGCAGTCTCTAAGACCCTGCACTCATCATCCTTTGTCCTGTTACAAACATACCCACAGATTCCATACAGGCGACTGAGATTGTGTTCAATCGGACACACTGCAGCAAAACGTTTTGAAACGTAAATTTACTGACAAGTGCATCTTATTGGGCTAGTCCCGGTTGTTCCTGACAGTTCCGGTCTGTGATCGTCCAGTTGGAGCTAAATAAAACACAACCTGGAGGGTAACGTCTCTAATCTGTTTCCAGCTGGAGGACATGTATCTTTTTCTTCACTGGAGTGCTTTTTGGGTCATGTGGTCACTCCACAGAAATCATCACGAGAGAGGGAGGGGCTTGTGTGTGTGTGTGTGTGTGTGTG
>JACXGJ010002749.1:0-30977 GCA_016801105.1 Esox niger | reverse complement strand
CTCTGTAGTGTAGGAGGGGCAGAGATGTGCTCAATATTGTAGTAACCTCAATGGAGCAGAGCTCCAACCCCAGAAACCTCACAAGGGTGGATTTTGTTACTGTGTACAAACCTCAGAGGGGAGGAGGCTAAGGGGTGAACTGCCTGCTTTTAGACCAATGGGAGAGGTGGAGCTTTGTTAGTGTGGTAAGCCCACTGGGTGTGTCCGACAGCACATCTGGGCAGAACTTCACATAAATAGTGTAGAATGTCAGTCCTTGAAGTGGACCCAGGCCCAGCCAATCCCAGCATCCTTCCAGTCCAGTCCGTCTGGTGTCATGTCCATTAATGCACACTGTGGCACACTGTTTAACAACGCAAACTTCGGTTGTTATTATATTTTACCAAAAAGTAGATTTCCTTTCACCATGTTTTGTCACCAAATTCAGTCCAGGCGAATACGAACCAGTTTAAGTATTCCCGTAGTTCAGGTTCCGCCTGGACCCGGTTCAGTTCAGATATTTCCGGTGAAGTTGTTGCCCGTCGGCGATTGGGTCTGTCCCTGTGCGTACCACTGCTGCCTCTGTTTCCGGTGGTCCGCCTCGGAGAGCAGGGCCTGGCGATAGGCTTCGTAGGATTTGACGATGCGCTCCAGTTCCTTCATGAAGAGCAGCTTCAGCATGCCCTGGTACGTGTCAAGATCCACCAGCTGGAACAGCTCCCACTTTAGGATATGATCGTACCTGGTTAAGAGAAGAACGCTGATGTTAAACGACAGAGTAATTTTGCCAACACTCAAGAGTCACTTCATAGTCAGTCATCCCGCGCTAGCCAACGGGCGCCGTGCCCGCGGTAGCCAACGGGCGCCGTGCCCGCGCTAGCCAACGGGCGCCGTGCCCGCGCTAGCCAACGGGCGCCGTGCCCGCGCTAGCCAACGGGCGCCGTGCCCGCGCTAGCCAACGGGCACAGTGTCCAGTGCTAAGCTATCGAGCACAAGCAGTCTAACAGCTTTATCAATATCCGTTGAGTAGACTACATTATAATTATGAACCAAACAACACATTTCTGAGGCTTGTTGGCCACACAGCCAGTTAAGCAAACATTGCGTGAGCTCACGTCAATGGTAGGCTAACAGCTGCTGCAATTAAGATAACCATCTACTATTTACACACCTAGAAACCTATTCGTCGACATTAACGTCACTGCTTAAGGTGTGTTTAGCTAGTCAACACTGCAGACCGCAGGGTGATTCTTGTCAATCACTCAGGTCGGCAACCTGCTAGCTTGTGTCCCAACTTAGGTCTGCATGGAATAGGTGAAACAAGACGGCTAGCAATGAAAGCAATATGAAATCCGCTTTTCGGTAAAAGAAAACATTTCCCTCAAAGTCTTGGTTTAAATATGGCCCACTGGGGGGGCGTGGGACTCACTTGAGTGGTGCCCGGGCGTACACCTGGAGCCAGTCTGGTATCTCCGCGGTGTGGTAGGGATTGGCTGGCACAAGCACAGGATGGTTCCTCTCTATGGGCCTGGGCTGGTACACGACTGGAGGGGGCAGGGGAGGGGGCTGGTCGTAGCGGGGCACGCTGAGATAGGAAGAAGAAACAAGAGGGCATGAACATTTTATAAAAAGACGAATCCATTGTGCGTGCGTGCGCTATATGTTTGCGCCTCTAAAACCTCACCTGGGGGCGCATGGGTGTCTGTACTGGGCCCTCTTGTTGACATGGTCAACATAGTACGTCCCGAACTCAGCCGACTCCACCTTCTCCCAGCCGGGGGGCAGCCCCTCCCTCTCCAGTGGGTGGGACCAGTGGGTGGTGTTGGTGTTGTGGTCGATATAGTACTTCCTGCCTCGGATGGTCCAGTCCACCGTCCACCCGCGGGGCAGGGGGAGGTCCTCCGCAGATGGACTGGATAGGTTCCCCAGGGACTTGGCCTGCATCCGGCCTATGCCTGGCAACCAGAAGAGGAGACGGGGGGGATGAAGAATGTTGGGATTCACATCAACCCCTCAGGAGAGGGAGACAGAGTCCCAAATTGCACCCGTTCCCAAAATTCCGGACGTGGGACGCAACGTCACGGAGAAATGGGTGGCAGATTACAAATAACTATCAGGTTAGCCTACACCCAAACAATTTCTGGAGAGCAAAATAAAAGCAACTGTTCTGATTGGTCATAGGAAGTGATCAGCTGGGACTAAGCCCAATTAGGGCTGTTTTAGAAATGTATCAAAGCAAATCTGTTGAATGATAGAGGATGTCAACGTCAGACTGAAGTGTGGAGTGAGCGATGGGGGATGCCATACACGACACTATATCTAAAGACCCAATCGAAAGCCCTGAGCAGACCGGCTGTCTCCTTATCCAGGTCCAGATCACATAGAAGCCCATCTGAGGGCACCCAGACGGGAATAACTACACCAGAAAACATTGGAGCATACAGAGTTAGGCTAGTGTGTGTTCAGTGTGAGGTAGAACGTCAGATCTGTATAATGTTCCGGTGGAGACCACTGAGGTCATCATGAGACACCAGTCTGGGCTGAAGACATGTGACTTGGGGCTGGTGGTCCCAATGCGACCGCAAATTACTAGCTTGTAGCCAGATGACGTTCGGCGAATCCAAACAGCGAGGTTTACTAAGCGAGTACCGCCCCCTTATCTCTCCGTGTGTGTCGAGCTTCTAGCCAAACAAGACGAGGAACAAAGAAAGAATGTCTCTATGCTGTGGTCACCAGTTAGAATAATATTATTCAATGGACAGTGCATTCATTCCACAGGGGAGGCATGTGTCCAGGAATAAAGCAGTAAAGATGGAGAACTAGAGCTGGACCAACTAATCCACATTGTAGCAAACAGCAATTTATATCAGAATTGAATTAATGTTATTATACTCATGCAGATTTTTTATTATCATGATCATCCTTTAAACCACTATTAGTTTAAATGGTAGATGGTATTATTATTGTACTAACAATCGCCTACATAAGTGAAATAAGTAATGTCTAAGTTCAAAGTTCTCCATAATACCCAATCAGAGACTGTGACAGTGTGGCAGGGGTGATTATTTCCCCACATGTAGTCCTAGCCAAACCATCAAAAACACTGTTAAACACTACTTTTGACCACACCTACAGTGTACCCCAGAAACAGGGGTATAAGACATGGAGCCCCAACATATTTAGAGCCCCCATTCTGAAGACACTCCAAGCCCCTTTCATAGTCTAGCTCTTCCCGAGTTCTCAGAGCTTTATTGGGCCATCTCATGTGATACTGCCACCCTCTGATCTAATTAAATTGTTTTTAAAACCGGTTCCGAAAAAGCAAGGCAAGGGAACCAGTTTGCTGTACACAGATAAGGTTGTCTAATCCCCGGATCCAGGGTTCAGGTGACCTATGGTTTACCTGCTGGTGGTCTGTTGGGGGCTGGGGGAGTGTGCTGTGCTGGCGGTCTTTGGAAGCTGGGGTGTTCGTTGTGCTCGTAGTAGCGGTATTCGTCGTGGAATCGTTCCGGAGCTCTGCTGGGCTGCTGGGCCCTGGCCTGGGGCCGTCTATGCTGCGCTGGCTGGCTGTCATAGTAGGGCTCGGGGGGCGGGGCGTAATAGTAGCGCCCGGCGTCTCCGTTCTCGGCCATGGGGCTCACGTCCGGGAGGAAGGACTGCGAGGAGCCGCCGTATTCGTGCGGCAGGTCCCCCAGGCTGCGGGGTAGGTACGGAGGGGCAGACATGCGATGGCTCTCCCGCCGGGCCACCTCGTGAGGTGCCCTCGCCACTGGCGTTCGCATGAAGCTCTTGTTGCGGGCCATCCCAGGGTCAGAGTTCGATACCACAGGGTAGGCGGAGGGTCCGGTCTCCGGCAGAGGGACCTCTGTTCGTCTGGGAATAGTGGGTCCATGGCGGATAAATGAGGGCATGAGATCTGGAAAAGGATCGACAGATGATTAACGTCAATGGCAGACGGCCACAGTACCATCCTGAAAACGACTACTGGGAATTCTGCATTATTTACCAATCTACAGAATCTGATCACTGACAACGTCTTGCTGTATAGGGTAATTTCATGGTCATGCTTATTCCCTTGTAAACAGTGTTAATACTAGTATTTATAAACGATTGTGTTCCCCTGTCACCGTGCGCAAAGAATTCGTGCCATGTTTCAATGTTCCTTTAAATAAATAATTTCTAAGGATGTAGCACAACATATTAACGTTGTAATTTAAGGTAGCTCTGATCCATGAGCATGCGTCGTACAATTTGAGTTTGCGCATTCAGAGAAAAGTTCGTTTCCAAGTCTCTTAGCCGAACGTAACACTCTGGACCAGTGCTAAACAAGTAGCTAGCTCACCAATGTGTAGGCTACGTGCATTTGAACAGCGTTTAGCATAGTTATCAACTTTGGCTAAATATGTTACGTTGGCGGCTAGTTAGCTACGATTGAGTAACCATCACTATTAGATTCAATAAAGTTTACCTACCTGTTATGTTTGGGTAGCTATCATCACAATGATCAACAACTTGGAATTGTAATAAGTGTTGAACGGAGAAATATCGCTAGTGAACTATGTAGCCGCTAGCTAGTTATCGAACTTACTTCTCAGGAGTGGTGATGTCTCCTTCTTCACATATTTCCCGTGTACCTCGGCTGGTTTCGACGCTTCATTTTTACTTTTCTTTCTTGAAAGCATAACTCAAACAAAGGAGACATCAATGCAATGTCAGAAACTCGTGGAAAGTCTCCAAAAACCTACCAGCGTCTCTTCCAATCTGTAGTGTGTACATTTTAGCCTGATAGCTAGCTAACTACACTAACTACACACTTGTTGCAATTTTCTGTCTGAATACGTTATTTTCCAACTTTAGACAAACGCAATACAGAACGATTGCTTGCAGCAACGTATATTACACAGTTACGCCGAGGTTAACTCATTTATCCAAGTTAAATTACTACAGCCAAAGTTGTTTTTCCATTCAGTGCACTTATCCAGTCCAAGCACCCAGCCCATTTTCTGGCATTACCCCACTTCACACAAACTGCTCAACGCCTCCTCAATTCATTCCAGGCAGCCCGCGGAGGGTTGTGGGACATGAATTGTGAGTGGATTTGCGCAGTTAGAGAAAGGACTGCGGTAGCTAAATTAATATATAAACTACTTACTACTTTCGTCCCCTGGTTCTGTGATCTGAAGCATAACCGAGAAGTATGTCTCTTTTTAGTAAAATAGGCCAGTTGTCTTACGCAGCCTGAAATTCTCTTCTCAAAGTTGTAAAGCTTGCTTAATACATAAGGTTATCTAAAAATATCCTACGATGGGTTGTCATTTAAAGCCGGGACAAGCAGTCACAGGGACAAGCAGTCACAGGGTCAAGTAGACCCATGGCCATAGTATGGGAAAGTTGACGTGTGAAAGTTGTCTGCAATCCCGTTATTTCTGAGCGATGCGTCTCAAGTGAACGGACATACATTCACGTTTATAGTGCACTAATTTTGAGCAGAGCTCTAAGGCACCTAGTCAAAAGTAATGTGCTTCATAAGAAATAGGTTGCCGTTTGGAACCTACTAGGTCATAAGACAGTTCAATGGAATCCATAAGGGTGCTTTGACTCATGTTGTGTAACATCCTGATTGAGAATTGTATTCATGATAACATATGTCCTAAAATAAACAGGGTTCATCTAAATCCCTATTCCCGAAGTAATACACTACAGAATTTAAATAAGTGTGTTATATAGGGAATAGGATGCCATTTGGATTGTACTATAATTACACTTGAATATGACTACTGGGTGAAGAAGAGGTCAGTTCTGGTTTAGGGGCCTTCTACGGATCTTTAAATACACTGGTCCTAGAAAGAGGAAATACCATTTCCCAGATTTTGACATATTATAGCATGTGAACTCTGCTGACACCAACCAGAATGTTTAAAAATGTGTTTGATAAAGAGTGATCTTGCGTAAGAGCCAACTGGATATAAAAACAAAACGTATCAGAATTACAGTGTGTTTTATGCATATACATCAATAGCCCACACATTGCAGGATGCAGTATCAATACTTTAACCACACCTCAAACATGTGAAAAGATCCACTCCAAAAAAATTACTTGCATATATAAACAGAATTCCTTTCGTTACTGTAAAATAATCTGTCCTTTTTTCATATACCATAGACATGGATAGGGAACTCAACCCAAAAGAAACATGTTTTAGCACAGACAAAGAGTTTGACCATTTTAACACTTCCAGCTGAGCAGGAATCAACAACGTAATAATACAAATGAAACAAGTGGACTGCTCATGCTCTCACTGAGGAAGTGAGACAGATAAAAGCAATATCTATCAAAAGTCCACACACTCTCTCAACTGTTACTGCTACAGCATCACTAGGTAGTAAAGTAGCAGCTATTGTTGGAGCCACATTCCTGGTCACAAAAGGTCAGGACATCCAAAGGAACTTGGGCTGTTTCCAACATGGACAATGGCAGTGGGGACAAGAAAGACTCTGGTCCTTCCATTTGAAACACAAATACTGCACGGTCACAAATTAAAACGCACTAAACTCTTCTGAAGTGCACTATTTCAGTCAAGGGGGTGCAATTTGGGAGGCAAGCGGTCTTTTTCTTCACAATTTAAATATAAATGTAAAAAATGAACTTCACTGGACAACAACCGACAGTCTTATTGCACCCTTCATTCCAGTCCTTGGCATTCTGTTGTACATACGCTGTACATTCACACACACACAGGCTTGGACATATTTCATGTCCATCTGTTACTTAAACTACTATAACCATACATAGCAAAACATACAGTTAACTTATGAAGTGGATTGCAGACTTGAGTATACATTCCTTGCATTTTTATACACACAAATTGAACCTTTGTATCTGTAATTGTAACTGAAAAGTGACAGTATTGATTCTAGTAACACTGAACTTGCATCTTCGAGCCGAAATCTGCATGTGGTCAAACTGCTCTGCCTGTTTGGGGTTAGTTCCCCAACAAAGAAGTTAGTGCTTTCTTACTTAAAAACGAACTTCTTTCCTGCACAAATTAGCTATACAATATGATACACTTTGTGTTTCTTATTATATTGAATGAATACCTTCAAACTAAAAACTTACCCTACACTGAAAAAAGGTATGTATAGTATGGCATATTGGATGATGGGACATGAAGTACAACTAGTAAATAACTGATAATAAGTAAATAAGGAATCCTAACTGTAGGAATGGGAATGTTATCTTTGCAAAGTATTTGTTTTCCCTTATTACATTTCCAAAGGTCCTCATATCATAGTTAAAATTGAAAAAACATCTGAAAGGTTTTTATGCTTTCAGTAAATAAGATGCTGGTGCAGTACTTCACTGACAGTGGAGCGGCAAATGCAGTTAGCACATAGTGAAGATCCTGTGATGGCAGTGCCTCGTAGCGCTGTCATGTAGCTACAGTGCAGTTAGCACACAGTGATGATCCTGTGATGGCAGTGCCTCGTAGCGCTGTCATGTAGCTACAGTGCAGTTAGCACACAGTGATGATCCTGTGATGGCAGTGCCTCGTAGCGCTGTCATGTAGCTACAGTGCAGTTAGCACACAGTGATGATCCTGTGATGGCAGTGCCTCGTAGCGCTGTCATGTAGCTACAGTGCGCACATATTTGTCAGTGTTAGCGTTCGGGCGTGGCTGTAGCGCGGAGATCCCCCAACAAGCCACAGATGGAATAGTTCCTTTAAAAGACATCCGTGGCTCAGCTCACACCTGCTAAACGAACAACAGGTGATTTGGCGTGGGACCGAAGGGGAGGGGCTTAGGTGGAGTGTTTAATGATCAAGATCGGATACTCATTCCTGTCCAGCGCACACCTGGCTGCTACATTAGGAACAGGTAATACAAGATGCTAGATGGTAGGGTCTAGGGGAGGGGCTCTGGTTAGGAGCTGTAATGAGGTGTTAGGAACAGGTATAGTGGTAAGGTAAGGTTGGTAAGGGGGAGGGGCTTATGTCTCTGACTATCTTGTTCAGGGTGCAGATCTTCTCTTCCAGTAGGTAGTTCTTCTTCTCCGCTACCTTCTGTCTCTGTTCTGTCATCTCCAAGGCCTTCAGGAGCTGGGCGTTCTCCACATACAGGTCCTTTATCAATGAGTCAGCTTTACCGTTCTTATGGAGCTATAGACAGAGCGAGTCAAATTATTACATTTGGATATCTGGAATGGATAGAAAAACATTTTGGATCCCTATCGTGGGAACATAATCTATTTTATTACATTTTATTTGTAAGAACCTGTAAGATTGCTGTCAATATAAATTGTCAATATATTAAAAAGCACATTTTTATTTGACAATTTGCTTTGGTATTTAAAAAAAAAAACACTCCCTTAAGAACTGATATTGACAGAAAACCTGATAATCTGATCCTGGAATATAATGATCAGAGAACACAAAGCTTTTTGATGTTACACAATAATTTAACGCTGAAAACTTAATCCACGTTACAGAAACACATAATGCAACAAGTTCAGTGTTACCTGATCCTTGAGCTGGGAGACCTTCTCTTTGAGCAGCAACTTGACGTTATGCAGTGACAATTCAATCTCCTTCATCCGTTCTTCCATCTTCATCATCATCATCATCGCCCTCTCATCCTGGTGAAGGAGAGTGAACAGTCATTAAGCAGGTTGGGGGTAATATGAACTGTATGCTCCACTGTTGAGGCCTTCAAACACCCAAGATGCATTTAGGGAAACCTCCCTGATATCCTCTTTAGTTAATAAATGCCTCGTGTTTCTATAGGTTTGTGATGGCATCTGGCATGTTAAAAAGGAAAGAAAAAAGAAAAATACTTGGTTAAATCACAAAAGCACATTGTTAGTAGGTGTAATTTATGAACTGAAAAATACTCATGTCAAATGAAAATGTGAGACAAAAGTTGTCTGCATCAATCTTGTCTTAAAGAAGTATATTAATCAAAATTTGCAATATTCTACCAAGGAATGACAACAAAAAAACATTGATAAACTTTGAGGCTTTATTTTTGTCTTGAGTCTTTCCATTTGAATACATTCTAGTCCATTTATGAGACATCACAGCTAAATAAATAAAATAGAAACATTGTCGATCAGAAACAAATAAATCTACAAATCATAAATACAATAGTTATATAAATAAAAAATATATATTATTATGTTTCTAATAACTTAAATAAAATAAACAAAACCCGAACACAGTACAATCATGAGTAAAATCCTGGTTTGACACATTTATCTAAAGGCCCCAAGACGTATGTCATCACAGCTTCTACAGCAAACACGAGCACTACAACAACATATTAAAAATGACAGAATTCATTTCAAAAAGACATTTAGTTAAATGTAGCGAAAGCGTGACAATTTGTTTATGGTTGGTCGCAGAGTTCAATACTGTTGGTAACAAACGGGTCAAATCTACAAATAACAACTCAGTTGTTATTTAAGTGCAAAAAGATCAATATGCAGAAGGTCATCAATACATTCCGCTGAGGCTTGAACCTACTCTTATCAGAACAAACACAGCTAACAACCGGGCAGGGTGGGGCAGGAGCGAAGGGGATGAGATGACCAGGAGGAACGGGATGACCAGGGGTTTGGGGGGAGGGAGGACAACAGGGCTGGACCAGGGACTGGGGGGAGGGAGGACCCCGGGGGCTTGGGTTAAGGGAGGACCAGGGTACCTGGGGGGCTGGGAGAGGAGTACCAGGGGGCTGGGGGAGGAGTACCAGGGGGCTGGGGGAGGAGTACCAGGGGGCTGGGGTGGAAGACCTGAATGCTGATTGGCTATGGGGAAGACCAGGGGACTGTGACGTTAGAAGGTGCTGTCTGCATCTGTCAGAGTCCACCAATCCTCCGGTAGCTGTCTGTGTGAGCGGTCCGCTGGTCCGGTGCTGCACCCTAGAGAGAGAAGGCAGGTAACACTTGACCAGGGCTCACCTCTTCATCCAGTCCAATCCTTCAGCCTTTTAAAGGCAGCGCAACTCAATTAGCAAAGCTCCAAATAGTCATGCCTGGGTCATCTGAAGGACTGCAGTCCAATATGGCACCATCTAGGACCTCAACAGAACTAGTGAAACTTTGTTAACTGGACTTACAGCAAACTTCTCAGAATTGGCAGGTTGCTAACTTACAAATGTGCTTCATGATTTTTTTTTACATAGCAATGGACAACCAAATCAATTCACTGTAGGGCCTGGGACTGGACCTACTGCTACACTAAGGAGCGGGAAATGGATCTGCCTAATGAACAGATGATGTGAAAACAGTCCATCCCACCAGCACCACTCCTAGGACCCAGTGACTGACGCACTGTCTGATTACATCATAAAGAAAACAGATACCACACGCTGAGACACCAAACCCAGAAAGTACACACACATGCTGAAAACCAACATGAAGACAGAAAAGCAGTGTAGCCATGAAACCAAGACAAAACCCCTGCAAAAAAAATTAAAATCAACAGCCAGCCCCAAGTGCAAATATACATTTCAATCAGGAGGTGGAAAGGAGCAGCCTGATCTCGCATCTCCACCTCCAAATATTAACAGCCCCCAACGTGACCACTTCTGTGTGATTTTTGTGATTTCGACTCCATCCGTATAGCTCAGATGTATCTCAAAGAGGGTGGCGTTCCCATCATCCACAGGATCGTATGAAGACAAATATAGAATAAAATTTGTGGAGACAGTGAATGTGGCGGTAATTAGCTTTTGAATAGACTTAAAGCCATGTTGAACATAATATCGTAACATCTGATTGTGTTAGGTTGTATATTAAAGGCAGAGAAGCTGTGGTATAATTACCAAAATACCACAGCTAACTGCTACTCTTATGCCCAGCATCGATAAACACTTAGTCATGGTGTGCTGCTAATATAACACAGATTCACCCAACCCCTAGAGGTGCTGTATCGTGTTATAAACCGGCAACCAACACCATGACAAAGACAAATACCTGTCTGATATATCATAGCTTTTGGCCAATCAGCCAGCCTGTATTTAAGCAGTAAGGCATTACGGGGTCGATGTGGCCAACATACCACAGCTAAGAGATGTTTTTATGCACAGCACACCACGGAGTGCCTGGACACAGCTGTATTGACCCCTGCTGTATTGGCAATATACCAGAAACCCTCGAGATGGTTTATTGTGCATATATTACCGACGTAACTGGAGCAGTGAAAAGTGACGTCATGTCATACGCGTGGTATACGTTCTCACATACCACACTTAACAGCCCATCAGTTTTAATGTTTCAAACCACTCAGTTTATAATACAGACAGATATACAAGATGTACAAGAGTACAATATGACAACTGCATATTGATTGAAAAAAGAAGGTTATATAGAATAGGACTGAGGAATTGTCAAAGGTGTGATTAGCCCACTAGAGGATTCAGGTATAGGTAAAGCTGTGATTAGCCCAATACCGGATTCAGGTATAGGTAAAGCTGTGATTAGTCCACTAGAGGATTCAGGTATAGGTAACGGTGTGATTAGTCCACTACAAGATTCAGGTATAAGTAATGCTGTGATTAGCCCACTACAGGATTCAGGTATAGGTAAAGCTGTGATTAGTCCACTAGAGGATTCAGGTATAGGTAAAGGTGTGATCAGCCCACTACAGGATTCAGGTATAGGTAAAGCTGTGATCAGCCCACTACAGGATTCAGGTATAGGTAAATGTGTGAAGAGTTCACTGAAGGCTGTGATGAGTGTCTTACCTGTACGTTCTCTGGATGGTGGTCATCTCCACGGTGATGTCCTCTCTGTTCTCCTGGCATTCTATGGGGGGAGGGGGGTAGTAGACCACCCAGCTGGACCTGCATGGCCTGGAGAGACAGGCAGGAGAGACACCAGACAGACACTATTAGCAGAAAGACAGATGCTTGTCTCAAAGAGGAAATAAGCGCTTGTCTCAAAGAGGAAATAAGGACATGAGATTATAGTTGAAGGCCAACTGTGATAATGTTTCTGTGATAGTATTCCTGATACCTTGTTGGGGTAACTATCTATTAAAAATGTTTATTTCTATGAAGCAAATTACTCAAAATTTGTTTGAGTAAGGGTGCAAGGAGAACCAGCTAGACTAAGGTGCTCCTTCAGACCAGACTCCCCAAAGAAACTTCCCTCCCATTATAAAACAGACATCTGGTGACCTTTGGGGAAATTCATATTGGAAAAGTGGATATTAGTGCAGCGCTGACTGCCAGCAGCTGTTGCTGATTGGCTGAATCTAAAATGCTATCAACTTACATTTCAGAAATATTTATATTTGCTACGAGTGAAAACTGTTTGGGTGTGAATCTGTTTGAACGTGCCCGTTTGGACAGCTGAGAGGCGTAAACAATAACAACACACTGCACGTTGCTTCTGACACCTTTCCCAGGCTTATACCAAAGGTTCGGTCACAAGTTAAGTACAGAACTGACCCCCACCAGCCGGGCCTGTAGCCGGGCCTGTTGGTTCTTCAGCCCCTCGTTCTCCTGACGAAGATCCTCCAGCTCCCTGTGCACCTCGACCTCCTCACACACCTGCTGACCACATCCACCAGCAGCCCATCAGACAACAAGGGGCAGACACAACCATGGACACAACTGACATACATCTGCAGCAATACAAGCTGCGTGGGACTCATACTTTGGACAGAATAACATAACTAATGTGGATGTCTGCGGTAGCAGAGAGCTTTCAAAATACTTCCTCCCCCGCACACCATTATCAGTTACACGAGGAAGGAAAAAGACGGCCAAAAAAATCGAATCGATCGGTCACTCCAGTCAACTAACCAAACGACCGATTAAGAGACTTTCCCGGTCAGATTACCTTGCTCTTTGCGGACAGCAGCTCCTGGTGCATCCTGTCCAGCTCTTTCTTCAGAGCGATCTTCTCCTGCTCCACAGTCTTCACCACTGCGGACTGGCACTGCTGCTTCAGGGTCAAAATGGCCGCCTCCAGCTGGCGGGTCTGTGGAGAGACGATGAAAGGTTGAAGTGTTGTCCTAAACATCACTGGTCAGCAAAAGTGCCAGACAGACACAGATTTTTAAATTATTCGTCACTGAGGCTCCTTGTCCTCTTCCCCACTCAGATTAACTTGTGAATACAGTCTTTGTCTTCGGTGAGTTCAGTTTGAAAGAAGCTGCTAAGTAGCACTAGCACAGTGCCTGGACGACTTTGGAGAAAACAATGCTAGCTGTCCCAAGAGCTTTCCGGTCACTGCCTTAGCGCCAGTATTTGAATGAGTTACATGCATGCATGCATGCATATATTAAAACACATTAATTAGTCACTGAAATGTTGGCGTTTCTCACCCTCTCCCTGGTGTGATTTAGGTCTCCCTTGGTATTGTGGAGCTCCAGAGCCAGCCTCTCGTTCTCCTGCCTCAGGAGATGCTGCTCTTGTTCCGCGAGTCTGGCCAGCTCGTCACGGTACATCTTCTTATGCTGGCTCTGGTATCCGCTGGAGTGCAGGGCCATCTCCAGTACCTGATTCTGAGATAGAAATATTATAATTATTTTCAGAGTCATTATCGTTATTATTGATATTACCGATAAAACAATTGGGCAAAGGTTTTCGAAATATGCTGCCAATCCCTTGCTACAGGCCTATCCAGCGCAAAGGACCAACACATTTAAAAGTTGACTTAGTGAGAAAAACAAACAGAAAATGTATACAATTCGTGTTAAAATTGTGCATTTAAGTGGTATCACTGAATCTACACTGAGTGTGATTTTAATTGGTGGCCTAGACATGTAGCCTCTGGCACATATATGGCTGCAGTGTAGGTCTGAATCATCCACCTGCTCCTTCAGCAAGAATGCTCTCCACCATCTCATCCCACCATATCTTTCAAGTACAGCATAAAATGCCCAAATATACATAAAAAAAAATCGGAATTATTTAATGAATTTTGCAATGAAATTATACAGAAGACTTAACTGTTCACTTGCCATCCTGGACATAACAATGAAGAACGCGTCCCCCAGCTCATGAAAAGACCAATTCATGACAGGATGTGTGCACTTCTAAAACAGGGTTAGGGTTACCTTATCGCTGACCTTCTGCAACTGTTTGCGGAGTGATATCACTTCCTGTTTAAGGTCATCCTTCTCATGACGTGACATGCGAAGGTCTGACTTGAGGTGGGCGCTCTGGAGGGTGACTAACTGGAGGCTTTCATCCAGCTCCTGGGTCTGAACAAGAAGAGGCCACCTTGGTTACAAACAGCATTTCAAAATCTTATAACAACATAACATGTAGTTGAACTTATCTTATAAAAGCAATAATATGTACTTTAGAGAAAGGGAGCGCAAGAGTGAGTTCCAAATGTATGAACAGTGCTCTACAAGTGAAATAGGCTGCCATTTGTGAGGTAGTTTGGCAGGCCATGTTGACTAGACCATCCTTACCCTCTCCTGAGACTTGGCTAGCTGGCTGCGTAGGCCCTGGGTCTGGTTCTCCAGATCCTTGTGGTCCAGCAGAAGCAGGGACAGCTGGTTCTCCAGGTCCCCCATATTAGCCACCTAGAGGTGCACACAAGAAAGAGGCCGTTTATAAGACTGAATAGGGACGGGACACCGGCATCTCGGCCCTGGATTTAGTACTATGGAGATACACAAGTGAGCAGAGGACTGGTGATAAATAATATACACTGCTAGTGAGTTCTGTGACATTTATAGTCCTTTGTCGTTATTGTGTTATCTTCTGTATGGAAACTAAAACTCTTGTCAGTTTGGTGAACACCTATGTTCGATCAGAAGGTTTCCACAGCAATCTGACAAACACACCGTTTAGCAGGAAACATGACTTCTACAAATGTTACAACTAACAACTTGACATGTTGATGTTGACTTTAGTAAGACTGTGCACAGATACGTTTTCTAGATACCTAGTCACTGTGATATAAATAAACTGAGCCAGCAGCCTGGAGCGCATTCAGTGGAATTGTGGCTTTAGTCGGTGACTTGTCTCAGCTCATTGCAACATCATAACATATTGCTTTCTTGACGAAATTCCCAAAACATCACAACGTCCGTAACAACCAAACATTTACAGATTATATTACGATGTCTATCATTGTTAGGTGAGTTATCCTTTTAAACTCACATTGATATGAAGTTCTATGACACAGTGGCATTCAACTATACGTGTGATTTAGTCAAAGGCAATACAACGAATGGTAGACAAAATATTTGTTGGTTAGTGTTGTCTTGTCTGCTCGTCTCTCACCTGATCCCTGAGGGTGTTGAGTTGTTGCATCAGCTGGGCCTTGTTCTCCTCCACCAGGACAGACCCCTCTACAGCGTTGGTGAGCTCCACCTCCAGGGCAGACACACACACTGCCATCTGAAAGGGACAACAACTACTCATAAGCTATGCAATATCTCCCCTTTGCTTCTGCTTCATTAAATTCTGCTCTCCTTCCACCTCAGCGCCTCCACAAAATTATACGGAAGAAGACAGGGCACAGAAAGAGGGGGAGACTTGGCCCAGAAAGAGGGGGAGACAGAGCACAGAAAGAGGGGGAGACAGGGCCCAGAAAGAGGGGGAGACAGGGGGGTGCATTTCAGCCAGAGGAGCAGTGACTTATTGAGAAATGTAGGCTTACTTCTGTTCTGTCATCCTCAGCCACAGGGTGCTGTTGTTCTGTGACAACCTCCAGTCTTTCTCTCTGTTTGAGGAGTTCCCCAAGCTGATGGCTCAGGCACTCCATTTCTGCTGCATTCTGGGTGTTTTTCTCATACAGCAGCCCGTTCTCATCCTCCAGCTGCTGACTTCGAAGACGCAGCTCAGAGATCTACATGGTTAAATGCAGTCAGGACGCATCCCCATTGAGACCTGACTACTGACTTAGTGCAGTCACAGGATTACGACGAAAAGTTTAACTGATATTCCCTGGCCTCTGTAATATATATATATTTTTTTGGCTATATACTAAAAAACTTAACATCACACTAAAACATTTACTATGAGCAAACAGATTATTTGATTTATGAGTGTTTCAAGATTATTATATCCAACTGTATTGGTATATATATTAGTTTCAACCCTTTCAGACTCATATAGTAATTGTTACATCTATAACGGTCTTAAGTGTGCAATGCCCAAGTGGACCAAGGCAGCATCTAGGAACCCGGTCAAAGGGCATGGTCAGCAAGCTTTTCCTGTCTTACCTGTCTCTTGAAACTCTCTGCCTTCCTTTGTGCGGAGACTTTTTCCTTCCTGAGATTTTGCAGCTTTGCGCTATGGCAGAGGAAAAGGGTGTTAAAATGAGCCCGCTAAACTGAAATAGGTTTTAACTTTACTGCATGACCCGGCAGTTGTCTCCTGCTTCTAGCACTGCTTTGTTATAGCTGTGTTAACAATAACTTTGACGCGGCTATATTGAGCTGAACACGCCAATAGTAAGATGATGAGAATACCAGCATCTGCTAAACCTTTTTTAAATGAGGACAGCATAATAGACCAGCAACAATATATAATATTGAGGTCCTTCAGTTTTGCAATCAAGTCCTTGAAAATGACTTTGAATTTGACTTGCCAAACTGTGTGTGAATTTATGCTTTGGTAATCACTACTTTTAGACCCAAGTAATATTATGTAGACAAACAATGTATGTAATGTAGAATCATTAGGTCAAAGCATGACATGTTTGAAAACCCCTGTACTAAATGACTACAATTTAAACCGATGGTGTCCTTACAGCATGTCCTCCTGGGTTTCTCGCAGATCCTCCTCCTTCAGCGTTGATATCTTATGCCTAAGTAGGAGGTTCTCTTCTGCTAGACGTCTTGATTCACTTCTAGAGACAACAGAACAGTAAAAAGATTGGTCTCCATGGTAAAGATCATCATCACATTGTTCATGCTTGGAGTCATAAGTGGCATTGCCCTATGAAAACCTTATCAGCAAAATTGAAATATTTTCCAAAAGTGAATTATTTTATCAAACATAAAATTGTGAATACATTTCCTTGGTCCACTTGATGGAGATATAGAAGTGTTCTAGAAATGGGATACAACACTTCTGGAACACAGGAATCCTTTCTTCTAGAGCAAAGGCAACCCTAATCACACTGACATGACAGTACAATTGGATAACAAAGGGTGTTCTATAGGAACAGGTTGAAATTGCACAGCACTGCGAGAAGCAGATACATTGATACATGAAATGATGTCACCGCTTATGATGAGACTAGAAGTTGGATTAGCCAATGACCGCACTATGTGGGTTGCTACAGGAAGTTGCAGTAAGCCAATGAGGTTTGCTTGAGGACCCATTAATGAGCCAAGGATATTGCAGCAGGGATGGGATTAAGGAAGCAGCAAAGGGTTTCTGATGGGATCCTACATCTTCTCCAAGTTACCTATGAATCTGCATCGTTTCATGTATCCTCAGTGACTTGTCCTGCAGGTCGGTAAGCACTCTGCGGAGTTTTGTGTTCTGCTTCTCAAACTCTGTGCAACAGCCCTCCAAGTTGGACACTGCCTGGATCTTAGCCTCCAGTTGGAAGTTCAGGTCCAGGAAAGCCACCGGTTCTTGCTCGGATTCTGCCTCTTCAGCCTCTAACTGCAGAGCCATGAATATCTCATCCTGCTTCTCCAGCTCGTTGACTAGATCAGTCAGCTTACAGTTCTCTTCCCTCATCCTGGCGATCTCATCCACCAAGGCTGTTTGTTGTTCCTGGAAATCTTGAATTATGTGCATCTTGCTTTCAAGGCCCAGAACCCTCTTCTCCAGTCGGCAATTCTGTTCTTCTAGTTTGGCATTCTCACAGATGCACTCCTCATATCTGACCTGAAGCTTTGTCATCTCTGAAGACATGACCTTGATCTCATTCGCCTGAGCTGTGAGGTTGCAGTTTTCCTCTGCAACCTGGTCAAAATCTGAATTTCCACTGCTCTCAGCTAAAAGACTCTCCAATGTGTCAGTCCTCTGCTGAAGCTCATACATTTTCTGCTTCAACACCAGGTTCTCCCTTGTGGCAGTTTCATACTGGCGCTGTAGCTCAGCCAAACTTCTGGCCTCCCCTTGGAATTGCCCAATTTGTTTCTGGAGTTCCAGAATTGCACAGATGTAGGCGGATGCAGGCAACTCTTCCTTTAAAAGCTCCCTTGCTTCCTTCTTCAGAGCTTGAGTTTCCATGAGAGGAGCAACTTTGCCACAATCATTAATGTTGTAACATGTCTCCTGCAGGGCTGAGGGGATGATCTGAAACACGTAACTCTGTACTTCCATATTAAATAAGTCATCTTGAGGGTCCTTATCTTGTTCCTTATCCATAACAGGCTCAGTATCTTTTACACTAGCATCAATTTGTTCCATCTTCTCAGGAAAGGAGTCTTCAAGCTTACCGTTAGATGGACAGCCACTGTTAATGTCATCAGTTTGAATTTCCTCCTCCTGAATAAACAATTCTACAACTCTAATATCAGTTTTGGCATCTTTGTCCATGGTATCCTCAGCTTGAATTTCTGAGATTAAGGACTCCTCAATAAGAACTTGGCGGTCTTCTCCAAGTACACTGATTTCACCATTGCATGCCTCAGTGCTGATAACATTCTCAGGACAGACCTCAATGTCTTCAGACATTTCAGAGATCATCTCCCCCACACTAGAATCGCCATCATGTGCTTGATCTTGAATGGCTAAAGAGAAAGATGTGACAACTGTGTCTTGACAGTCATCCACCGTGGTTTTATCATCACATACACCTTCTAGACAAAGAGTCAGAATGTTTTCAGGACATGCCTCAAACCTATCTGGACTTTCAGGTATCATCTCCACCTCATCATCTTGTAAATCATATGGTCCCAGACCTATGTTTCCACAGGTTACAGATGTCTCTACCAAGACATTTGGATCCTCTGAAGTAAAAGATATTTCTTGAGTGCAGACGTCTTTAACAATTTTTTCAGAACTCTCCATCTCGTGAGGTGATGCGGTAATAATCTCTTCCCAGTCCTCTGAAACAACATTGTCAGATATCCCACCACAAACTGCAATTTTTTCTAAACATACTTCTTGTTTTTCAAGAGGTCCTGCCTTTAGATCCTCTTTTTCTAGTGGTATGTCAACTTCATTTGATTCTTCTGTTTCTTTGTTCTCCATTATGTCTTTGGATTCTAGAAGTTGGTTGAGCTCGTTCTCTATTTCCTGAATTCGAATACTAAGCTGGTCCTTTTCAGTCAGAAGTTCTCTTTTCTCATTTTCCACTGTTTCAGAGGAAGGACAGCACTCGTTTAGCTTCAATTTCAGATCTGAGATGTTCTCTTGCAGCTCCAGCCTCTCTAATTCGAAGTCTATTGCTGTCTGTCTCAAGTGGATCTCCAGTTCTTTGATCTTCAACTTGAGTTCATCACGTTCCAAGACTAGTTTCCAGCTCTCCTCAGGCTGCTTTTCAGCCAAGGAGATGGACTCAGAGTGCCTTGCCTCCAACTCAGAAAGGCTTCCCTGAAGTTCTGCCCTCTCCTGCTTGAAGTCCTCCACTGCCTGGTTTAACAGAAGCTCGATCTCCATTGCTTTCTTTTCAGACTGTGCTAAAAGCTCGTCTTTGGTGTCCAGGTTTTCCTGCAGTCTGTCGTGAAGATCATTTAGCTGCCTACTCAGTTCAATCTCTTTGGTCTGGGCTAAACTAATAAAACTCTCAAGCTCCTTCTGCAATTCCTCGTTCTTGGTGATCAACACTTCCATATCTTCCTTGTGGACACTCTCTAGCAGCTCCCTCTGTTTCACCAGGTCTTGGGTTAAGGCCTCCCGATCCTGTTCCAGGCTTTCCTGCAGAACTCTTCTCTGCTGTTCTGCTTCCTGAAGGGCGTTCTTCATCTCCACATCCCAACTGGTTTTCTGCT
The DNA here is from genome assembly GCA_016801105.1 of Esox niger. Taxonomy (NCBI): domain Eukaryota; kingdom Metazoa; phylum Chordata; class Actinopteri; order Esociformes; family Esocidae; genus Esox; species Esox niger. The sequence goes on along the minus strand of JACXGJ010002749.1, from coordinate 11,128 downwards.
CAGAGTGTCTATTTGTGAGGGTCTTTAGCTCACTCTGATAGTATTTCTCGAGATTGGAAATGTCAGACTGGAAGCGCTCTGCTACATTGTCCTGGTCACCTGAGAAACGGGCCTCCACCTCCCTGATTTTCTGGGAGAAGTGACTCTCCAGTTCTTTCCTGTACACGGTTTATCAGCAAAAGTTATGGCACCAACAGCTCCACACCCTCAGAAAATGTTTTGTAGATTTTGATGGCAGTACTTACAATTGTTAAATAGTTTAACTTCTATTAAATTAGATTGCAGTATTATCAAGAAGACAGGCTTTCATAAACACATTCAGCAACTTCTAGGCGATACACACAAACCCTTGTTGATTTAATTACTAGTCAATCAGCCTTACCTTTGCTCAGCGATGTCCTCCCGCAGTTTATCTAGCAGTCTGCTGAGCTGTTCCCTCTCCTCGCTGTGTTTGGCACCAAGGTCCTGCATGGCCTGTCTGTGGGCCTCCTCCAGTCGCTCCTTCTCCTCCACCATCATCTGCCCCAGTCTCTTCTCCAGATCCTCCTTCTCCTCAGCCAGCCTCTCCCTCTCCTCCTGAATCCGCTCCTGGAGCATTTCCTCATATTCCTCCTCTAGCTGCAGTCTTTCCCTGTCCCACTCCTCCCTGAGCCTCCTCTCCACCTCATCCTGCTGCTTCAGCCTCTCCTCTGCTAGCCGGGTAAGAAGAACCTCATCCTGACACTGCTGGAGCTGAGCTCGTTCCAGCTCCCACTGTCCAGTAAGCCTGGCCTCCCTCGCCTCCTGCTCCTTGACAAGTCTCAAAATCTCCTCCTCTAACACAGTCTGAAATGACTCTGTATTCTGCTCATCCAGCTGGGCCTTTTCTCTTTCCCACTCCTCCTTGAGTCTCATCTCCAACTCTTCTCTCTCTCCCTGGAAGCGGACACTCACCTCCTCAAACTTTGCTTTCACCCCCTCTTCGTGTCTCTGCTCTAAATCCACCTTCTCCCTCTCCCACTCCTCCAGAAGCATCTTCCGCATCTCCACCTTCTCCTCCTGATGCTTCTGTCTCTGCTCCTCCAGCCTAGTCTGAAGGAGCTCTTCATTCTGTTGATCCAGTGTGTTGAGCTCCAAGGCATGGAGCTTCCGCAACTCCTGAAACTCTGCGTCAAAGCCCAAGTCAGCCTCCACTCGCTGGGCCTCCAAGGCTGTCAGTTTGTGCTCCAGCTCAGCAGCATGGGTGAGGGCATCCCGAAGCTCCTGCCTCATCCTGCTCACCTTAAGAACAGATCGCAATATTCAGCGGGCAGCTTAAAAACAATTAAGCAGACACTTATTAAAAATTATATTTACATCAAAAAGTGCATACAGGCTTTTTATTGAATATATGCAAATTTGAAAAGCACTTTTATCCAAAAACAATCACCATCAGAGCAGTTTAGAAGCCACACAAGTTAAGAGATGCTTCAAAACATCACACATTGTCCCAGTTGGAATCGAACACACGACCCTGTCGTGCGCAAACCGACCCAGACCCAGAGAGCCACTCACCTCCACTTCCCGCTGGTGCTCCAACTCCTGCCTCTCTTCAGCCTGTCTCTGTTCCAGGCCGGCCTTCTCCTCCTTGACCTGCTGTAGCTGGGCCCGGAGCTCCAGAGCCCGGTGCTGGACGCTGGACATCTGCTCCTGAAGAGTCTGTATCTCCTCTTGGTACTGCAGGGACAACGCTGCTTTCTGCGCCTCCAGGTCAACTCTTTGCTCATGCACTTTCTGGTCTAGCTCACTGATCTGAAATTACATTTCACAGTTGAGTCATTTAGCAGGCACTCCTATGCAGTTTTTGCTTGTGTACATTTAACTAAGGTAGGTAAGACCTGACATTTACATTTGGTCAATTAAGCCAAAGTCATATTCTCTAGGATCCAAACTAGAATTTGTCTATTCAAGAAAGGTGTGAATCTGTAAAAAAAAAAATATGTTCAGCACTGAAATGTAATTTTTTGCAAGTTGCACCAACTAAAACACCCCGGACTGGTCTATGTGACAAAGGGAAGTATGACAAAATCATTCCCTCAAATTACATGAAACGTATTGAAACACTAACGCTTTTTAACGCTCACCTTGCTCTCCAGCTGAGCCTGTAATTGCTCCGTCTCCCTCAGGTGATTCTCTTTCAGCTGCTCCAGCATCATCTCGGCCTCCAGGCTGATGCTGAACAATGGCGGTCCCTCCTCTGAGCCGATACCTGGAGACAATCAATCCAATCCAATTCATAACGTCTGTGCTTTTAAGATTAGCTGATGCACAGGCACCTGGCCTAAACGTCAGAAGAGTAGGAAATGCAGAGGCACAGCGCATCCTGTTCTCTACGTAGTGCAGTACTTTCCACTGAGTGTGCGTTACAAATGTAACCATGTCCTCACCCGGTCTTCTCTCAAAGTCATACAGAGTAGAGGGTTTTTAGAAGATCTGCTTGAGCAAGGCAAATTTTAGAATCGCTAATCTCGATCATGTAATGACCAAGGTATTTTGGATGCAAGACGATTCGTGACTATTCCCAGATCAATGTAGTCTCAAAGAAGCCCATTAATTAGATGAGGAACTAGAGAGTGCACGACATGATCTTGTTAGTTGTTCTTTGGCTCCTTCTCACCTGTCTGTTGGCCAGTTCTGCCACCCCTTTAAGCCCGGTTACTCCAAGTCTCTGTCTAGGTTCCTTTCTTCAAGGGGAGGATGTTTCCTCACCAGAGCGTTTGTTAAAAGTAGTGTACTATTTGAGAAATAATGTACTAACTAGGACGGTGCTGTGTTTTATTTCTTAGTACCTGGGTCTGAATCCATTCCCGGGCTCTTGCTCTCCAGTTCCTCCGAGAGCGAAGCTTTAAGGCCAAACTGCGAGGTCCGACCCAGGCTCTGGTACTCCTTCAACTCTGTCTGGAGCTCATCAATACGATCTTGCAGCTCCTGGCCGACAGGACAAAACAGAAATCACTCAATACAATATCAATAATATTTAAAAACAAACAATTTATGTAAGTTACAAAAGTGTACCCTGTCTGAACCAGTAAACCACTAGTGATAGTTGATGAATTAACTGTTTATAAGAGTTATTTGTTCCAGTTAAAGGGAGTATCTGTCTTTCTGTGGTTCCAGGGAGACTGCCTGTCTTTCTGTGGTTCCAGGGAGACTGCCTCTCTTTCTGTGGTTCCAGGGAGACTGCCTGTCTTTCTGTGGTTCCAGGGAGACTGCCTGTCTTTCTGTGGTTCCAGGGAGACTGCCTGTCTTTCTGTGGTTCCAGGGAGACTGCCTGTCTTTCTGTGGTTCCAGGGAGACTGCCTGTCTTTCTGTGGTTCCAGGGAGACTGCCTGTCTTTCTGTGGTTCCAGTGAAACCCTTACCCGGCACTGCTCCTCATAGCTGCTGCGTAGTTGTCTAATACGCTCCTCTTGTAAGAAGAATTCAGCACTCCCTGGGTCCAGGTCCCCAAACTGAGGAGATACAAATACCAGGGAATACTAGCAGATGTATCAATACTGTAAAGTACACACACTAAAGGGTAAAACATGTAAAAACACGGTGTGATATTCTGGTGAACAAAGAGGCATAAACAACGTTTTCAGAGAAAAAAGTAATTATTAAAACAGCAAAAGAACAGTGGATATTAAGTTTTTTTTTACCTTTTCCTTAAGGATATTGTCCAGGTTCCTCTGCAGTTTGGTGACCTGGTTTTCAGCCTCCACCAGTTTCTCAGTGCTGTCCAGCAGTTCCATCTCCAGACGCCTGCTCTCCTGAGGATTATAGTCGCTGTTAAAGATCGGGCACCTACAGGCACTTGGTTTGGACTCAGATGCCACAACAACTACACCAGCTACCTTGACAGTGGGGGAGATGTGGTCTACACCAGCTACCTTGACAGTGCGGGAGAGGTGGTCTACACCAGCTACCTTGACAGTGCGGGAGATGTGGTCTACACCAGCTACCTTGACAGTGCGGGAGATGTGGTCTACACCAGCTACCTTGACAGTGGGGGAGATGTGGTCTACACCAGCTACCTTGACAGTGGGGGAGAGGTGGTCTACACCAGCTACCTTGACAGTGAGGGAGAGGTGGTCTTCACCAGCTACCCTGACAGTGAGGGAGAGGTGGTCTTCACCAGCTACCCTGACAGTGGGGGAGAGGTGGTCTACACCAGCTACCTTGACAGTCCGGGAGATGTGGTCTACACCAGCTACCTTGACAGTGGGGGAGAGGTGGTCTACACCAGCTACCTTGACAGTGCGGGAGATGTGGTCTACACCAGCTACCTTGACAGTGCGGGAGAGGTGGTCTCTGAGGAAGGTCTCGTCATCTCTGATCTTCTCCATCTCAGCCTCCAGTTCCTCTCTCTGCAGACCCGCCTGCTGCTGCATCTGGTCCATTTCTCTGATGAGCTCAGACCTGACAGACATCAACTTCTCCCTGTGCTCCTCCTCCAGCTTCCTACAACACCAGGGAAGGGAGTCAACTCCTTCCCATTTGATTCCATAAAATTCCTTTCAGTTAGACATATTCTCTAAGAGGCGTATTGATTTGTTACCTGAGGTTCAGGTCGTTTACGCGTTCGATGGCGGTGTGATGCTCATCCACCTCAGTAGCCAGCTGGGTCTTTAGCCTCTCTGCTTTCTCCAGGTCTGAACGTATCTTCTCTTTCTCCCGCCGCTCAAGATCAACTTGCTCACTGAAAGAAAGGTGGTTTTAAGTCGCAGGTGACAAACCCACAGAGGGCAGAGGTTTCAATGGGTTTGCTCCTCCCCTGGAGTTAAAGACAACCACCAGACACAAGGCTATCCACAGAGACAGCCTGACAACGCGAGTTCACTCTTACATAACTTAAAATCATAGGAACAGTAGTAGTAATAGTAGTAGCATTAATAGTAGTAGTAGCGATAGTACTAGTGATAGTACAAGTGATAGTAGTTGTAGTGATAGTCATAGTAGTAATAGTAGTAGTAGTAATAGTAGTAGTAGAATTATTAGTAGTAACAGAAGTAATAGTAGTAGTAGTAGTAGTAGTAGTAGTAGTAGTAGTAGTAGTAGTAGTAGTAGTAGTGATAGTAGTAGTGATAGTAGTAGTAGTAGGAAAAGAAGTAGTAATGGTAGTAGTAGTAGTAGTAGTAGTAGTAGTAGTAGTAGTAGTAGTAGTAGTAGTAGTAGTAGTAGTAGTAGTATAGAACAATGCTCAATTAAATTATTATTGTAAAACATCTCTGTTAATAACAAAGCAAGAGCACCCAGAGAAAAGTTTTTAAAAAAAGTTAGTATCTAGAATTGAACAAAATATTTGGAACGATATGCAGTAAAAAATGCTACCTCAAAAGTGAAGTAAAAAAACTGGAAATTACAAAGGTGCTAGAAAAGAAGACATAGTGTTCTTAAAACAGTCCTGATTCAGACAATGCCATTCTTAGAAAAGGCTTTTTCCAAGCCTGATTAGATCACACAGCTTATTTTCAGAATCGTCTCTCGTCACATGAAATTCTCTCAAACCACTCGCATATTTGCTTAAGCATTTTGTTTGTCACTTCAAGTTATTTTTTTACTGGATTTTTCAACTGGAAGATCTCTCATCATACTCACAGCAGGCATCTGATTTCGGCCTTGAAGCTCACCAAGGCTGCCTGGTGGGTCCCATTCTTCGTCATGAGGAGCTCGTTCTCAAGAGCCAGTGTCAGGTCACTGAGGTTAACTTTACCATCCAGGTCAAAATCCAAGGCCTAAGGACACGGACACACAGTTCATATTCTAAACCTTCAAAGGATGTGAAACATCCTAGGCTACGGATGACAATTTACTACTTTTCCAACATTGGGACTTTTACTTCGATCCCAAACCGGGATCACCTGCAGTATATCAGGGCTGTTCTCAATGCCCTCCTCGAGCCAGGTGTCCAGGATGTATTCAGCAGGGGTGAACCCCGTCCCGTCATCCAGCGTGGAGAACAGACGCATCCCGATGGTGCTGGTAAACGTGCTGGTTCTGCGGCCCGTCTCGTCAAACGGCTACAACAAAAGACAAGGAACATCTTTTAGAACACCAGAAGATTCGGCACAAAGAGACGACGCCGGCGGACGACGCCGACGGACGACGCCGATGGACGACGCCGACATGCGCTGTGTCCACCCACTGAATCATCTCTACATTTACATTCCTTGCCTGACTGATTAATTACTTTGTTTATCATTTATCTCGTAAATTGAAATACTATAATGCTGTTCACAGCACGTTTTTTAAGGGTTAAGACTTGTGTAGTGGAGTAAAAAAGCATACAATGTCAAACATTTGTAAATTCACATCATGTGCTTGTCTTCCTTATGAGAGCGCAGAGCTGGCGGCACGCTGGCCTTGCCGTACCTGGGAGGAGTGAAGTCTTTTGAGCTGGCGGTACGGCGTGGAGGCAGAAGGCGTGGTTGGCTTAGCGTGGCTCAGGTACCAGGAGGCAAACGCTTGAACGCTCATCACCTCATCTCCCGGCAGAACCTGGAGGACATCCTCTGTCACCTGGAAAATAGCAATGGTGTCAGAAAACTCCAGAACCTCCGCCCCAGCCACTATTAAGAATCCCTCGCTAAAACAGTCCAAAACAGTGTCCGGGTCCTGTAAGCGTGCACTACGTTTGACCAGCGCCATGCTGAGAATGGGCTGACATCTGAGACGCACGACGGCACGCGTTACTGTGACGCACTACATTCTTTAGGGAGCCATTTTGTCTGGGCTCCTTCCTCACCTCCAGGCCCAGATGGTCACAGAGGGTCAGAAGTTCACTGTGGCTGGCACATCCATCCCAGGACATGGAGAGGTCTTCACAGGCCTGCCGGAACCTATCCTCCATGCGGGACGACAGGGGGGTGATGGAGCCCCGTGGAGTGGAGGGCTCATCAGGGTTCCACAGGTGACGCTGGCCTAAACACACACAGATATTTAAACAGTGACCCCAAATTGGGTGCTTAGCCTAAAAAAAGCAAATATTAATGCCTAAACTTGACCTTGTCCTTATGCCTAACCATAAAAATACCTGGTAATGATGAACCCGAATTTTAACCCAAACCCTAAAAACTAAAACTTACACGTTAACACAGTTTGACATACTAGTTCAGTTACAAAAACACACACACTTAAAAAAAACATTAGCCAAAAAAGGTTACTTTCTAAATAAAGAACCTGACTCCTGTTTTTCTTTCTCATCCACAGGGCTGAGCTGATGTAATCAGCACACTGGAATGCATTTTCCTCAACACAGTAACACAGTAACTTTACAATAAACACAGAAACTTTACAATCACTGCAGGCACTTCATCGCACGCACGCACGCGCACGCACGCACGCACGCACGCACCTTCAGCTTCATACTCTTCTGTACAGCTTTCATTAACGTTCCAGCGCTGTAGATGGAAGAAACACAACACCAGGCCATTAGTTATAGTGAGTAAAAACATTCATTTGCAACAGACAGGACAACCCAGTTTCTCATGTGCCAGTCAGCTGTCTTCAGAACAATACTTTTCTGTATTAGCCAAGGTTGAGTAAAGAAGTGGATGGGGGGCAGCGGACGGGGGTGGTGTGCCTGCGTGTAACCAAGAGGACAACAGAAGTATTGTGACGGCAAGGCCCCTCGAAAGGTCAAAGGTCAGGCAGAGATTAGGAGGGGGAATTCCATCATGGCAAAGAGGATGCAAATCATCACACTATTCTTAGCAGGGTCACCTCTCTGGATCTCACAGCTTTTATTATGAATCTGTTTTTTTTGCCTTTGCATTTACAAAGACTCAAAGGTGAATCAGGAAAGACGCTGACCTGAATAATTACAGCCGTTAAACTTTTCTTAAACCAAACAAACAAATTGATATGGTGACTAGCAGTATAATGATGCCCCAGTTCTAGACAGAGTGTTGGTCTGACGGAAGAAAGCAGGTTACTGGAGCGCTATAGTAATATGGCCAAGCGGGCCCAGCATACAGGCCCTGCACACAGGCCCAGCACACAGGCCCAGCACACAGGCCCAGCACACAGGCCCAGCACACAGGCCCAGCACACAGGCCCAGCACACAGGCCCAGCACACAGGCCGAGCTGCCATCTATTGTCCCATGGGAGACATGCTGTTGAGGAATGGAAAACAGATGGGTCTCTACGGCTCTTTATTCCCCTCACGGTGTAAAGGCATCTGTGAAGGAGAGCAGGAGAGGGACCTATTGTTCCACTGTCACACCCCAAAAAGCCCCCCCAAATCAGGGAACTGCCCCATGACCAGTCCCCATCTGCTGGGGTAGCAGGCCGTCTGGGTGTTACTCAACAGACCCTTTTAAACTTTTGACTGTTAAATAGAGAATCGGGTGCCATTTTGGAACACCAGTCAGCTTCACAATACACTCCATTGCCCTCTCCTCCATGTTGGCCTCAGACAGATGAAGGTGGAGTAAATTAACAGACAAATACCATAATACCCTTGACACCTGCAGAGACTAGACTAACTGAGTCTGTGGGTGTAGCATAAAATTAGCCTGGGTGGATGTGCAAATTATATCTGTTAAGCGTGAAAATAAGAATGTATCTTCCAGAATTTTTGGGGGGGGGGTTTGTTGTTGCTCACCACTCTTTCCATTTCCCTCCCTCCCAATCTGTCTCTCACAATCTCCCTCACTGCCAATCTGTCTCTCACCAAGCCCTTGCGTCCTTATCAGGGGAAAAGCCGCCTCAACATGTAGAGGGCATAAAACACTCTGGTTGCCTTGGCTACCACCACAGTAACTGCCTAGTGAGCATAAACACACACACACGCCACACACCTCTGACTGTGTGTGTATCTCTACATTTCATTTAAAGATCTGGGCTGCATACCAGTAAGCTGATTATCTAAGAATAACAGTGACACCCCAAGCTAGCCTTTATCCCTCACCCAGTCTGCTGAGAAACAGACAAGGCCAGACAACAGACAAGGCCAGACAACAGACAAGGCCAGACAACGCAGCCTTGATGTGCAAGGCAGCTCTGGGTTCAGCTCAAGTTGTGAAAGTGTCTGACACTCATCCAAGCAGACATGCCTATCTATGTCCTGTAACATTGTCTTCACACCAAAAGAACAACCAGAGAGAGTCCAAATAGGGTTTGAAATGGGATCGTCAGCCCATTCATTCCCAAACCCGTGCGTGCGTGGGTATCCAGGTTTGTACCTCACGTTTCCTGGGTACGGCGGTGTCTTCCTGGTCCTCGGGGTCCTGCCCGGGGGCCTCTGAGTCATCCGCCGCTGACACGTCTGCCATGGTCTCTATGAACTCTGGGGTGGAGCGTCGCCCGTACCGCTTACTGCCTCGCACAAACTTAGCTTGGACTTCCGGTGGGTCTGTGTAGAGAATGTCTCCCGTTAGTATCTCTGCTTCTCTCAAGGCTGCATTGTTCTCCTTTCTCAGGAGGAGCGAAGACCTTGTGAGGTGAAAGTGTTTGTTTTCGTTCAGACACCGTCTGTGACCCAATGTTACAACACGTTAGCTCAGCTGAGACATTTTTAGGGTAGAGTGGTCACCTGGTCCTAAAAGTAGAAAACGACTGCAGGTTTCCCCTCGCTCTTAGCACTGTACAACTCCACTGGCAACTCCACTGGCAACTCCAACACATGTCCAACGTAACACCCTAAGCCCAAGTTCATTTACAACGAGTCCCGCCTCCTCTCGTCCTCGGTTCTGTCACGATGCCAGGCAAGTGGTTTTACCCTCCCGCATCCTCTCCACATCAAAGCTGTCACAGTCTGACCTCTGTCCTCGCGGAAACTCAGATGCCTTAATCTGCTAACAGACAGGCTGAAAACCGAATAACCAGCAGCGTTGGAACCTGGGGATTCAGCTCTAGTTATATCGCAACCAGAATTGGGCAAATTAATATATTTTGCGTCAGGCATTCCTTGAAATTCAAGTACCTGTTGAAACTGAAGTCAGACAGAGTGTTTTTTAAAAGCACTTTGTGACAATTGCTGATGTAAAAATGGCTTTATAAAATACATTTGATTGATTGATTGACTGAACTCATAAGAATTAAAATAACCTCCCCTAGCAACTCCTGACAGCTCAGATGGCCGTAAGCTCCATCAAGTTAGAAGGCTGGAAAGGGCTTTCTCTCCAGCACCTAACCATTCCAGTGCCGACTGTCCTGTTATGTAAGCAGTGTAAGAAGAAACCAAATGGCATTGGATGTCCTTCGGAAAACAAATATCGCGAAATAAATTGTCCCGAGTCCACTGAGAGTGGTTGTGATGAGGCAGGGCCTTAACCACGAGTTGGACATAACAAAACTTGGATAAATACAAATATCTATATTTCTAAAACAAAAACAGGAAGTGCATGTTGTCCAGGATTCCATTCCTAAATTTTCCTTTCCAGCGGTCTACCTTCACCCATATCCCAATTGTTTTACACCAGTCAGTCAAAAAAGCATTAAAAAAAAAAAAACAGGACTTTGACAATCTTCCACAAGAGAAAAGTCCTTTAGATTTGAATACTGATCACCCAATTTTAACATCCTTTTGTAATGTCGGTATGCATTAACATCATGGAAATGCCTGAAGACCTTATACACTTTTCCTTAATTATAAATGATTCCAAAAGCTCCAGTGCATCCTGGAAGAATCATGTGATGAAAACGTTTAAACAATTAGATGTGTTTGATAAACACTCAGCTATGGGACTATTAGACATAGGCGTTAGTTTAATTTCAATGCATTTCATGCTGGCAACTAATGGAGCGCCCTTTCAGTAAACAACCCAGATCACATCCTGTATCCCAGGGTTCCTTACCTGGAGGGGGTGGAGCCCATATGCTCTCCTGACTGGGTGGAGGTGCTGCTCCTAAAGTCGTTGACAAAACCAAAATCAGGGCATTCTTGAACTGGTCAAACTCAACCTGAAACAGAAATGATTTTCCATTTAAACATTCAGGTGTTGTTGTGATGTAAAGGTTGGGGGGCACACCTCAGGGCCTGAATGACTTGACGGGAGGGAGGGGGGGCACACCTCAGGGCCTGAATGACTTGACGGGAGGGAGGGGGGGCACACCTCTGGGCCTGAATGACTTGACGGGAGGGAGGGGGGGCACACCTCTGGGCCTGAATGACTTGACGGGAGGG
>JACXGJ010002748.1:0-61616 GCA_016801105.1 Esox niger | reverse complement strand
GCCCCATCTCATCAACTCATTGCACCTGTTGTCCCGTTTAGCGCACCTGATCATCATTTAGTCATTCCCCTCAGTATATATGTTCCCTCTGCTCCCATTGTCTTTGTGTGTTATTGTTTCTACTCAGACACATTAAAATATATAAACTTACCAACTCCGCAGTCCGCTCCATCTCTCCAGTCTTCCGCACGTCCTGACAATTACGGAATTTGAAAATGTTTATACAGTCAGATTTAAAATAATCTAATCAAAATCATAGACATCAAAGTCTAACAATCCATGATATCAAAATATTAGTTTAAACCATGTTTTGAGGCTATTATATCGTTTTTCTTTGCAGGTACTTTGTTCACAAACATAGGAGACTAATTATTACACACTAATGAGTTGGAAATTCTTAGCTTTTACATTAAAATACAATTCTTATTTATTTTGGTAACAAAACAATATACAAATTTCGACATTCTAAGATCCCAACACATTTTATCACTTTTGAGGTCTGGGAAAAAGCCACAAAATGTAGATTTATTTGTGTAATTATTAGAGCAACATCCAAGTTCACAGGCATCTAGCACTATATTGTTCGGTAGGTGGTGTCTCTTAAGCACAGGTCATCTTAATTAGAGGATCCTACCAGTAATCCATAAATTGCAAGATCCAATCCCTGAGTTGTTTAGGTGTGGGAAAAGCTATTGTTCAGACATTGAGCAATGCAATTTACCCTAAATGGTGCCTGGACACCAGTTGTGACAGTTCCTACCGCTCTCCAATTCGGATGGTCTGGATCAAATGCAAACACACCTCGGTTGAACATTATGTGCAAACGACAAACATCCCATTTCTCTTGCCTTTTCCATGAAATGGAGTTGGTAGAACAAATGACCACTGGATGGATGCAAACACTCATTGTATTCTTCTAATAGGCATACATCAGCTTAATATTTAAATATATAAACATACACATTGGGAAATATTTTAACACTTCCTTTCTCCCATTGAATTGGTTTTCGAGCCAAAGCTCTTTCCTATGTATATTAGCAACCCATGATAGTTGGTGCCTCCTCAGTTCTCACTGCTTTCTTACATTTCAAACCTATTTTTCCATCTCTGTCCATGACTGCCTGCATGCAACCTGCTCAAATGTGCACTGCACATATTCTGCAAATGACATTATGGAACTTTTGTATGTATCCCCACTATCATGCACACAATAATAAGCGCTGTAAGCTAAACATTGTAATAAGTTCCATCAGTCCTAATGGATTGGGGATATAGTGCCACAACACTATTTTGATATCTGCGGGGAGTAATAAGTGAGTATATGTAATGAGTACTGAAAACACGTTCAACCCCCATTTTTTATTTGTTTTTATTTCTTTTGTATAAATTGTTGCACTAATGGACAAATGGACTAATGGACTAATGAAGAAATTCCTTGTTTGTTGTGAAACTTTCTGATTCTGAAACAATTTGGTTATACGGCATAAACCTGCATATAGACCCCCCTACACCCCCAATAACTGTCATGTCACTGAATGCACACAAAGTCAGTCTAGGCAGGACCAATCTGAACTGTTCAAGTGAAAATAGACACCACACCAACTCTGAACCAATCATTAATGTCTATTTATAGTAAACAGAAGAGATGTCTAAACCTGAGCACAAATCAAGTATGGGTGTTAAGGCAATAATAGACATTTTCACAAAATTTCAACCTGCATGTATATCCTGCATGAGCACTTGCTTATGGGAAATTGGCAATTTCTCCAGATTGCAACCCACCTCAGATGTTTTAATAAAAGCAGATAGTCCTATAGAGGAGTGACAGCTGACAAACTGCAATAAAAGAAGAGGAAATTGTAGTAAAGCAAAAGGAATGGTATTGAAGGCATAGCCCAATTCATGTTGTCTGGTCTGTGTTCATTCTTCATTTAGCCGTTATGTAAGGTGGAGGTGTAAACTGAGCCGTAATGAGATCTGTGTGATAAACAAGCAATCCAGAAACCAGCATATGAAGATTATAGGATACAGTTCTTCAATGGTGGATAGATCCAAATCTATTTCACAAGATGTAGCCTAGCTATAAAATAAAGAAAATAATAACTTCACAAGTTTTATTAACTTCAAGTGAATAGTTTGCTAGGGCTTTTTTATATCTCTTAAAAAATGGTTGTAGTCGAAATCAAACCCGTAAATTGAAGTAAGCTTGTTCTTTCTAACTTGAATGGTTCAAGAGACATTGATAATGTTAAAGTACAAAAATGGATGCAAATATATCTTGTTAGAAAAGGTCAAATTTGAAACATGTGACTGATATTCGTCAAATAAAATGTATTTGATATGTACCACAATCAGTTGAGGTTCACGAAATTTTATTATTAAAATGTAGATACTTGCAATTTCACAAAGTTCTATGAAATCATTGTAGTGGGGTGAGGGGGGGGGTACATGAATAGAGAGACAGTCCAACAATACCTTATAATTTGTATGAATGAAAGTTATGAATACAGTACTACTTCCAGTCACAGTATGAACATTCCACTAGCTAATAAAATAAAAGAAATGGCCAGTAGGGGGTACTGACAACCCTAATAAGACAGGCATTTAAGATCAGCAGTTGGCAGACCAAATTGATGCAAAAGTAATGACAAAGACATTACACATTTACTCCATTGATTTTCTCCATTAGTTCAGCACACATATTCACCAGAGCAGCATTTAGGAAAGCCATTGTTACTGACTTTGCTTGTGTTTCGTCCATGACTTGGCAGAATGCTTCTATTGACAAAGTCTCCATCTAGGGCTTTTTTCCAATGAGTTCAAAACAAACATTTACTACAATAGGAGTGAGGAAAAATATTTTGTCATCTATAGTAAAGAGTCACTCACTTGTCATAAGATTGACAGTGTTCATCCAACTCCATGACAGTGTTCATCCAGACCTTGAACCATTTTCTCCTTGTAGCCTGGGTTTGGCAATGTGAGAAGTTTGAGTGATAATATTCTGCTCCTTGGGAGTCTAATTTCATGGACTGGCGGGCCCACACAGAAAAGTATGCAGTCATAAAAGTCCTGTTAACCCAGATATTTTTGTTTGCGTGTATGTTTACTCTCATATTGCATATACTTTGCCTAGTAACCCTCACATGTGTTATTAACCTGTAAAACATTAATGTCTCATTGAGAAACCGCAAGGAAGAAAATGAAAATGATCTTAAAATTAAGTTGGACTTCTTCGTCCAGTTGAGTCACGCAACTAACTGCAGGTCTAATGTAAAAACCAAACGAATACCAACATTTCCTGGCATCCATTCTCAATATTCAAACATCCGGTTCGCCATTCAAATGACAACGACTCAACAGCCACAGACATTAAAAACATGAAACATCCCCAAGATAAGTCTACCAGATCACTGCCATGCTCCTTCATGTCCCTGCCATCCCCGTCACAAAGCCATGCCTAAAAGCAGTGGCGCCACAGCAACAGAAGCAGGTAATAATAAAGACTGGATGGGCTGAGCTGATGATCAGCTCCCCTCCCGTCCCGTTGCCCCCGTCCCGTTGCCTGCTCCCCGCTCTAAAGCAACCATTAGGGCTGCATTTAAATGGCAAGGCATTTGGCTGCTGTCGTGTGGTGTCAGTCTGCCGCGGGGACCGCAACACGGTTAAACAGACTCGTAAATACACACCACACGTGTATGGGCAGAGGGTTGGTGGGGGGGGGGGGGGGGGTTGTGGACTCGGAATCAACCACAAATTTTAGGCCAGGCTATTTTCAACGCCCCCCCCCCAATCCTCCATCGACCCCTCCTTCCCCAGCCCGACCCCATTAAACCCCAGCCCCACCAGACTAAACCATCGGCCTCATAAGTCATCCACTCGACTCCAGACTCGTGGCTCCCCACTCAGTCTTTCTCAAGCTCGTTCTTTGTCTTTCGCTCTCTCTCTCTCTCTCTCTCTCTCTCTCTCGCTCTCTGTGTCCCCTGGCTCTGCTCAAAAGCATCACAAACACGTAAAGGCGACAGCAGTGATGGAAAAACTGAGGGCTTAATGTAGCGATGGGGTCCATCCATCTCTGTCTCCTCCCTCCCTCCCTAACTCTGTCTCCCTCTGTCTGTCTTCTATGCAGCGGACCACACAGACTTTCCAAACCACATCCAAGCTGTCTGGCTGTGATGAGCACATCCACACAGAGCAGGGTGGGGTGATAATCTGTGAACAGCTAAAACGACTCTCACCACTTCTCTGTGTTGTCAAGGAAGGAGACACTAGATTTAAAAGCGATAGCCTGTAAGAACGGAGGAGTAGTTATATGGTAAAACCTTTTTTCCCCAGAGGTACTCCTATAGTAGAAGCAACAATCACCTATTGTGGAATGGGAGGTTTGCTATGAAAACAGGTCCCGTAAGTCACACATCGGGTTGTTGACAGCAGCTGAATGTCATGTCCTGCCCTTAAAATACAGACCGACTGACGGTGATCTCACTGAATATAGTCAGTTTTGGAGTATTCTGCTAACCGTAGCATTTGTTTACACTGAGTGTATCTTAAACCAAGCACTGTTTTGTTTTTCTTGATGCCATGCACATCCAATAGAAATATGACAGTATAGTGCCATTCTGTGGAAAACTTTTCGAAATTAACCACACGGCATTGGATGACATGTCCTCAGTCAGCAATAACCAATGCCTTTGCCAGAGACAAAGACAACCATACAAATCTGTCTCATTCCCAGGCATCTACTCTTTTAATACACCAAAAACTAGTCAAACCCCTCAATTACTCTTCATGTCTAGTGAAATGTGCGTGTGTGTATGTGTGTCTGTATGTGTGTGTGTGTGTGTGTGTGTGTGTGTGTGTGTGTGTGTATATGTGTGTGGTCTGTGGCCTGGTAAGGTTGGGCGGTTGTGAGAAAGTGGTAAAAACTACACTCACACAAATGGCAGTTTAAAAGTGAGCAGACAGTCAAATTCTCATTTTGAGAAAACAACACTGCATGTACCTCAAGGCTACCAATAGCCAAACCACATGATGTTTAAATAATTTTGGCTTAATTGCCTTTTAACAAGGCTCCCTGCTGCGTTGACATTACGCATTAACACTGTGGGTGCTGAAATCTCAGTCTTTGACAGGTCTGATGTCTTGTGGCCCTCTCAGACTCCTGACTATTTTAGACCATATTTTCTCTCCAACTTTTATTATCATAATTTGTGTTGAAGCCAATCACATCCATCTTGGTTTGAGACACAAATCTGGCAGTCTGGAGGCCATATGCTTGGCAATAACTGATGATCCGATCCCGGTTTTACAAAAGCAACTTAATGCTAAGTTTGTTAATAGAATCTTCATAGGAGCTTCGTAAAATCTCAGGGCAGTTCCCCAAAGCCACTATTACTGCACATTATATGACTGCCCTTGTCCCATATAACAGCTAACCTTTCTCTGATGTGAATAGACGATCTCTGAACAGTGAACAAATGAAAACAATAATCGTACATTATTACATTTGTGAAATGCTTTTCACTATAAAAGACTAAATGCATAAATTGTTTTCTTCTGTCTCTTAGTGAATGCAAATTAGACAGCGTAGTTGAATACAAATACAAAATGCCCTGCATCTGCACGATAACATTTTCCAATATTAAAACTCAGATTAATTCCTTCATATGTTTCAACTAAAATCATATATGACTGCAAACATACATTTGTATGTGTGTACCTTTGGCTTTGTGGGTGTGTGTGTGTGTGTGTTTGTGTGTGTATGCATGAGGCTGATCATGTTCAAGTGTATATCTCAGACCGTCAGTTAAACCTTTATTTGACTTAGAGTACATTTAGAAAAAAAACTAAATACAGAATTGATAAAGTAAATCAAGTACTACAGTAACCAAAATCCAAAATAAACCATTATATTACATGACATAGTGATCAGGAATAAACAAACTACATGATGGAGTGGGTGAAGTGTGACAAGATTTAAAAAAGAACATCTTCCTAAATAGCATTGGAAATGAGGAGATGATGATCGACTACTGAGTCTAAGCACTTTATTTTCTCAGCAAATACCTGAGAATGGTTCAATGTGAGTGGGAAAGAACTAATTACCTGCAATCTACCTGAAATAGTCCTATAGAATCAAATAAATATCAGAGAAAAAAACAAAACATTGTGAACACCTTCATGTCCATCATTTAAATGAAGAGAAACAATAGTAGTCAGAATCGTAGGCAAACACAGTTGTAATAAATTGCACAATCTTGGTAGTTAAAAGGAAACAACATGCACAATACGGCATTAATAAACATTTTAAAGAAGAGCTGTTGCCTTTATTTAATTCTCAAAGGTCTATCTCCCTTTTAACTTGTACTTATTAAACTTGATAAGGCCCAGGCTTATCTAAAGTGAAGAACTCAATGCTGATCCAGCCTTTTGATTTTTCTGACCCCCTCAGCCTTGTATCACCAATCAAATGCAGACAGAAGGAAGAATCCAGTGAAAAGATTCACTTCCTGTCTCATTTTGCTCCAGTCAATAACATAATTAATAACATACATACAGTACCAGTCAACATTTTGGAAGCACTTACCCATTGGTGTTGTGTATAAATCAAACAACCCTGGCAAGAAAACATTAGAGTAGGTTTCATTCAAAATAAAGCAACAGCTTTCCTCAAGGCAACACCTTTCCACAACAGCTGCTATTTTCCTCATTTTTCCTCAGTTCACTTTTCTTTTGGAGGATATAAATCAGTTATGAAACACATTATTGTACAATCTACTCTTAAGCTGTCTTGCCACAAACAGCTAGCTGGATATGTCTGCTTTACAAAAACATATGACTCAGGGGCCTATGACAGGTTTCTTTAAGCAGGAGAGGAATCCTGGTGCTTTGATATACTGAACATCTTACTAATTACAGCATTTCAGCTAATTATACTGCTCAGATGATCCACCTGTAGTAGATGAAATTGAGTCTGCAGTCATAACAGTCTAACAACGGTCTCACATGCAACTGATGAAAGGAGCTTGATGTGAAATAACAGTAACGGTAATATCCAAATAATTTCAACTATACAGTCTCCCCAGAGTACATTCCATTCCTTATTTTCCAGACGTCTTTTCTGTTTCATTGGCAGGAGAGATGAGATGGTGTGAGAGTACTTTTAATTTCTGAAATATTCATATTGGATAGAAATGGTTGTGTGGAAATATAAATATACTTTTGTAATCTTGACAAACATGGAGCTAAACCAGCATCTTGAACATGCTGTGAAACAACACTGTGCTATCAAGATTAATTATTACAATTATATTTTTGATAATATAATCAAAGCAGTACCAAGCAATTTGCTGCAGAGACGTAGAACTCTTCAAGGGTTACATAGTGAGTCCCCTTTTCAGTAATCATTAGGCAGATATGTTTTTATATTGTTAACATTATTGATAAAATCTAGTAAGCAGTTAGATAGAATTAGTATAGTTTTGTCTATGTGTGTTTGCAGATGTCTGCCCATTGTGTTAAAGTGTTTACACAAATGTATTGTATTATTCCTCATGTAGCTGTGGCCAGTCTCAACGTGAAGTTTTCTGGATCTCCCTCTGAATGTAGAAACATCCTGTCTCATGCTATGTCAGTCATGAGGTGCGTGCCAAAAGTGTATTAATAACGCTTTAGGCGCCATCTTGTGGCTGTATGAGTGGAGCATGCTCTGGCCAATTGGCTCTTTCATAAGACATGAAAACTATCACCATAAAATTAATACTTGTGTCAATGTGGTACTCTAATACACAACTGCAATACCACTCAGTATTATTGCATTTTATTTGGCCAACCTAGTGTATTAGTTTAACAAATTATTATTCAGAAATATAATTTTTTCTGTGGGGACATTTGTGGGACGTTATTTTTAGCTATTTAAGGGACTTGTTTAAATAGTTCTGAAAATAGTTTAATTAGACTTACGTCTCCCTTGCCTTGGTCAAAAGATGAACAAACCTAAGAGTCAGGCCTTTATCTCATGTAATGGCAACGGATATACCGACCATAACAATATGACCACCTGTCTAAAATATTGTGTAGGTCCCCATTTTGACACCAAAACGGCACTTATCCGTCAAGGCCTGGACTCCACTAGATCTCTGAAGATGTGCTGTGGTATCTGGGGCCAAGACATTAGCAGCAGATCTTTAAGTCCGGTAAGTTGCGAGGTGAAGCCTCCATGGATTGGACTTGTTTGTACAGCACATCCCACAGATGCTCAATTGGATTGAGATCTGGGAAATCTGGAGGCCAAGTCAACACTTTGAATTCATTGTTGTGTTCTTCAAACCATCCCTGAACCATCTTTGCTTTGTGGCAGGGCACATAATCCTGCTGAAAGAGGCCAATGCCATCAGGGAATACCGTTGCCATGAAAGGGTGCACATGGTCTGCATCAAGGCTCAGGTAGGTGGTATGTGTCAAAGTAACATCCATATGAATGGCAGGACCCAAGGACTCCCAACAGAACATTGCCCAAAGCATCACACTGCCTCCACCGTCTTGCCTCCTTCCTACAGTGCATCCTGGTGTCATGTGTTCTCCAGGTAAGTGACGCACACGCACCCGACCATCCACGTGATGTAATAGGAAATGTGATTCATCAGACCAGGCCATCTTTTCCATTACTATGTTGTCCATTTCTGATGCTGACATGCCCATTGTAGGCACTTTCAGCAGTGGACAGAGGTCAGCATGGGCACCCTGACTAGTCTACGCATCCCCATACGCAACACACTGAGATGCACGGTTTGTTCTGACACCTTCTATCAGTACCAGCATAACCTTATTCAGCAATTTGAGCTACAATAGCTCGTCTGTTGGATTGGACCAGACAGGCCAGCCTTCACTTCCCATGAGCATCAGTGAGCCTTGGCCAACCATTACCCAGTCGCCAGTTCACTGCTTTTCCTTCCTTGGACCGCTTTTGAAAAGTACTGATCATTGCAGACACATTGTGGGGAACACCCCACAAGGGCTGCAGTTCTGGATATGCTCTGACCCAGTCGTCTTGCCATCCCAAATTTGGCCCTTGTTATAATTGCTCAGATGCTTACGCTTGCCAATTTTTCCTGCTTCTAACAACTTTGCAGACAGAATGTTCACTTGCTGTCTAATATATCCCACCCACTAACAGGTGCCATGATAACGGGATTATCAGTGTTATTCACTTCACCTGTCAGTGGTCATAATGTTATGGCTGACTGTCGTATCTTTCCTCCAGAATCCTGCGTGTACGCTACCAAAATAGTTGTCTCTGTCTTTTTCTCAAAAGTCACAATAAATACATGTTCCTCTAACCTTTCCTTTTAATAAAGTTCTTGTTATTAGGATGTTACATGACTATCCAGACGCTTGATCTAGGGAATAGGGTGTCATTTAAAATTCAAACATAATTTTCTCTCCTTTCCAAGGTGAACTTGTTGTTTGCCCACACTGACTTGACACAAGTCTGTACATGGTGTCCCGTGACTCAGGTGAGTCAGTTTGTCCAAACACCTAACCTTCACCCTTAATGTAAGTACAAACAATAACAAGGCAAACAGAAGATCCCCAAATCAGGCTGATTTAGTGAGATTTTATAGTATGTTTAATAAAATGCGACCTAATTCCTGCCACTGGTAAAATAAAAATAAATAATAATGTTAAGCTTTTTAATGGTTTAGGGTCCCCAGGGACCCCTCAGTCATTTCAGAAGTTCTAGCCTTGAACAGGCACAGCTGATTTTCCAAGGACTCGATTAGCTGACGAGTCGAAATAAAATGCGTAGAATGACTCGGGGGCCCCGAGAAGAGGGTTGACGACCTTTGCACTAGGCCTTTCATAATTTACACACAGAATCAGAACAGGAACAATTTAATAGCAATAACATTATTATTTCTTTCTATTAAGAATTTGAAATGATAAACATCAAGCATTGTTATTGCATGCCTTATTTTGATCATATTATGTGATCCCAAATATATGACAATGTCCATGTACTGTGTATATAATGTTATGGATATACAAAAATAGACAATGTTATCTCATACCCTTTGAATGTCCTGCCCCTGAGAGCCTTGTTTTGTAATCTTAGGTTAGGATTCATTCAAACCCATCATTACAATGTATGGCCAGTGCCTTTATTTGAAATACGTATCCTGTGACCTTTTATTCTGTTAAGTAAACACGAGGGTGTTGCCATGGTGAAAAAGTGCTATTGCATAATGATTGAAGTAATTTGATTGAATTGAGCACTAAGAATTTGCTTCAAATTGGCAGTCAAATACAAAAACAAATCTGGGTCAAATTCATATAAAATCTGGCATGCATTAATTGTTAAAATGTTTTAGAAGAAATTCCCTTTCTTCTTTGTTTTCACTGTATTTGACGAAAAAGAACAATCACAGCAAAGTTCCCACCGTTTCATTAGAAAAACAACGACCAACACAGCCTCTTTCATTCGATAGCTCGCCTGCCTACAAAATTACTTTTTGTTGTGCATTATGAAAAAAATATTGGGTTGCAATATTTATTTTAAAGGCCGGTCTGTGATCTAATATAAAACATCAAAGGGACTGTGACAAGCAGGTTTTTATGAGTCCTATGAGTCCTCAACTCAAGCACGTATAATAGCAAGGTAAACTAGGTATCAGGAGTTATATTTCTGATAAAGTGTATTGGGGATCAGGATTATTGGTTTATCAATAGTTCACACAAATGCAAATATGTTTTTGGTATATCTCAACTTATAGCATTTGATAAAATGTTACTAAATAATCTTATAGTGTTAGATGCCTCACTTGCATGGAGTATTCTTCTTATTCATTTGTTTTCTTTATGTTCAATAACTTGAAAAATAATTACTTGGAATCTGAAGCTCCAGTTGGACAAAGAAGTAATGGTTACTTCACCAGGTGACAAATGAATAAATACAAATGCAAACTCAATGCAATTTTTGTTCTGCAGGTTGACTAACAATTTGTCTTAGAAGACGTCATATTTTGGATAGTTAGATGGACTCGTGTTAACAGCCTTTAGCCATGCTAACAGCTTTTAGTTGCATGTTGTGAATCTGTGCAGTATATAACATCTGTTGATTTATTTTCCCAGAAGAGTGTTATCTTAAAGTACTAAAAATATAAAAATATAGTATCAAACGTGTCATAATAGATATAAAACATAATTGGGTTAGAATCTGGTTTTAAAGGCAGGTTGAGAAAGAATGCTTCCATCATTTTAAACTGAAGCTGCAAAAGAACCACCCAACTACAGCTGAGTGCAGGATAAAACATTTCTCTCACTGATACTGACAGATTTTTTTCATAATGGCTTGTGGATATCAACACAGATTGTAGAGTGTGCAATGTATGGGTATGGAACAAGTGTTCCCTTAGTCAATAAAACATCAATTGGCCATCAGCCCTCCCACCTTGCACCTCACCTCTCCTGTGTGGTGCTACTGTAGTTAATTCGTTTTTTGGGGGCTTGAAAAGAATTTCACAAATCCATACCCGAGTGGCCAATATCCGAGAGACCACGATCTTCAACTATAGGTAGGATTTCAGAAGTCCTATCCCCCCCAAAATAGAATACCTGAAACCACACATAGAGCAACACCAAGGTAACCTTGTCACACATGTTCAGAGTAAAAGGTACTTACATTCTGATTCCAGATGTTCAAACCATACCAAACCAATGACAACTCACTATGTTCTAAGATTTTAAAAAAATCTTCATTAGAGAGTTATGTAAATGTTAGGGTTTCCAAGGTTGCACGGCAATCTAAGATGTTTTTGTAGCACCAAGCTGACCAATACAATCTAATTTCGTGCCCTGACTGTGCCACTAGTTCATGAGTAACCAGGAAGCCCTATGGACATTGAAATGTAGTCAGAATCACCTAAAGCGAGAGGAGGATTTAGTCAGCAGATTTCCAGGTCTTGCCATGCTTCAGCGACTCCCTCAGGCGACTGGGTGCCTACAACGCTGAGGTTAGGTCAAGTCCTTGACCGTGTCCTAACATGCTCAGCCCATGTAACTCAACCTGGCATGGGGATGAAATGTACAATATATAGTATACACTATTTCTCAACTCCGGCCCTCAAGTGCCCCTCACCACACAAATTTTTGCTCAATACAAACACACCAAATTCAGCTTATTTAGGGCCTAATAATTAGTCAACAAGCTGAATCAAGGTTGCTTCTCCAGGGTTACAGTCAAAATGTGTACATTTGGGGGCACTCAAAGACCAGAAAACGGGAAACAACAGCATTATTGGTTAGTGTTTTTTCCCATCTGCAGGGACCTTAAATGTTTAGAAATGATCTCATACAAAGATTTTGCATAACATTTTAAGGGATTAAACATATGAAATTATGCCGACACAAAGGTTGGTTAAAAACAGCAATTTAAATTTTGACAAACATGCTTGCATTACACTGTGATAAGTTGCACATTTTCTATAAACATCATGATATGGTTTAAAAAAATTATTACAACAAAAAAATCAACAATTTTTTTGTTATTTGCAACGAAAATACCATCAAAGCAAAATGAATATAAGTTCTTAATGATCATCTTTATGTATTTTTGTTATCAAATGTTTGTGCTCCTGACATCCTTTGCCTGTGAATTGAGAAAATACTTATAAAACATATGATTCAACATCCAGCAAAACAGTGGGGTTTAGGATTATATGTAGGGATACTGTCAATCCCCATTGTTATGGATTTCTACACAGCAATTTGAGCCTTTCTATAACAGCCCAATCTGGGATAAGTATTTCACACAATAATCGTCAGCACATCAAAACTCATGATGGAATGAATGAAATAATAATAACCACATGCGATAAAGGATTCATAAATGATTGTTTATAAATTGTTTACACATAATTTATTAATTATTACTCCATTTAAAATTATTTTAATATAAAGTCCACAAACAAAATCTGTTGTTTGGACTCATCTAAAGTGCAGGTTATTTATAGTTTTAAATACTTGGGAGACATTCCAGTAGTGTCTTTGAATAACATTAAACCCAATAACTCAGTCTTTAAATAGCATTAAACATATCAGTGTTTATATAAGCATAAAACACAAGATGTAAAAGGAAATACAACATTTTATTAATAAAAGCTGTAGTGAAATGGGTTGTCATGTGAATGCTTTGCTAATGTTATCAACTCTGCAAATGCAAACAAATAATAGATGTTCCCTACACTTACCAGCTGCCCAGAGTGGACAGTTTTCAGCAGTAGATTTTTATCTCCTCAATACTACTGATGAGATATACCCAGACATGTTACATTGGCTGTAAGGACTGTTGGTAGAAAAGGGAACAAGCGATATCCCATGTGGATTTGACTCCCCACTCCCTGAACTACTACATAAAACCTTTTGGAATAATGAAAATCGATGAAGTTATATCACAACAATGATACTACATAGGACAGGCATGGGCAACAGGCTGCCCACTAGCCACATGCAGCCCTCACACCCTCTTTTGGTGTCCCTCAGACGAAATAGTAAAAAGAAATATACACACAAAAAAACAAAAGTCAGTATTGGAACCACAATCTATGGTGGAAACAAAACACGAAATAGGCCTGAAATCATTTTTTGCACGTTTACATATATAACAGTAATTTCAGGGTCTATGAGAGCTGCCTTTCTAAGCGTAGCTGAGAGTGTGCTGATGTTTGAGTCATAAAACACTTGATGATACCTATTAAAGAAGTCTCTGTACAAGCCAACATATCAAAGTAGGGAAAACATCCAAAAATCATAGTGTTCAAAGGGTTCATGTGTTTAATAACACGGCAGCGAACACGCTGAATCACAGGAGAGATGACCAGAGTGTGAAAACGGCACGATGTTCAATATTATAAAATTGCCCAGATATATACGTGAACTAGCATCACACCTAGTATACTTTTAATGTATTTGTTAATAAGTTAATCTGCAGCCCCCTGAGGACCAGTACATTAATTCCATCACCATCCAGGTTGCCCAACCCTGACATAGGGGAATCCCCAATTGATTGTAAACATTTTATCTGATAATCATTTCTCTGACCCAGTTTGCTCTGTCAGCCGCTTCTGGTGAGGTCAGCACTTCTCATAAAAAAAGAAGCCAGGTGTACTCATTCCCTCTGTATTATATTTATATAAATTTCCTCTATGTTATTAATACAAGTTTTATTAATTAACTTATGTTTTTCATTCCTTTAAAAACATATAAACATTGGCATACTTTTAAAACAGACATACCACACCTGACATACCGCACCTGACATACCGCACCTGACATATCGCACCTGACAAGCATTAAAGACACCTTGGGATTGGGTAATAATCTGATGTAAACAGATGCTTTGGTGAGTTCTATATAGAGTAATGTGCTGCCATTACTATGGCAGAAAGCAAGTTTAGCTTTTAAAAAAACACTTATCACCATCCTAAGGCTTCCTAATTTTCAACCCTGTTTTCAGAAAAATTGGGACCGTGCATAGGATGTGCAAATCATTTAAACCCTATATTCAATAGAAAATAGAACACAGTCAATATATCAACTGTTGAAACAGAATTTTCTTATTGTTTCTTGAAAAAAATATGCCTACTTTGATTTTGATGCCAGCAACACAAAGCATGGGGGAATATCATACAACTAATTAGGTAAATTTGCTCAGATAAGTAACATGATTGCATATTAAAAGATCGCTCCAGAGAGGAGGGGTCTTTCTGAAGTGAGGATGGAGAGGGGTTACGAAGCTGTGAAAGACTGTGTGGGCAAATAGTGCAAATGTCTGTCATTGTATCCACAAAGGCAAGTTAGAACTCTACCATGTGATGAAGAAACCATGAATAAACAAGATCCAGATCCGCCGCCGCTTTCTATGGGTCCAAGCTCATTTAAGATGGACTGAGGCAAAGTGGAAACTTATTTTCCATCCTGCGGACTATACTGTAGAGGAGAGGGACCATCTGGCTTCTTATCAGCGCACTGTTTAAAAGCCAGCAACCATTATGGTGTGAGGGTGCATTTATGCACTTGGCATGGGTGACTTGCACATCTGTGAAGGCACCATTAATGCACAACAATATATACAGGTTTTGGAGCAACATACTGCAATCCAGATTACATATTTTTTCAGGGAAGGCCTTTCTTATTTCAACAAGACAATGCCAAACCAAATTTTGGCATGTATTACAACAGCATGGCTCCATACTAAAATAGTCCAAGTGCTAACCTGGCCTGCCTACAGTCCAGACCTGTACCCCATTGAAAACTTTCGGTGCATTATGAATGAAAAAATACGACAAAGGAGACTCCGAACAGTTGAGCAGCTGCAATCCTATATCAAGCCAAAATGGGAATACACAAAACTACAGCAATTGGTCTCAGTTCCCAAACGCTTACAGATTATTGTTAGACGAAGAGGTGACGCAAGACAGTGGTAAACATGCCCCTGTCACAACTTTTGAAACTATTTATCAATTTCAACATGTTATATGTATGTATTCTAATATTTTCAATTAAATATAGGGGTCAAGGATTGGCACATCACTGCATTTTGTTTTTATTTGTGTTTTACGAAGCATCCCAACCTTTTAGGAAACTGGGATGTGACTGTACCTAAAAACATCCATGTATATATTAGGCATTTGTAAATTATTTATTTGTATATGTTGTGAGTTATTTCATTGTACATTGCCATTACTACTAATCTTGCATTTAAATGTTTTATTACATAACATGTATTTTTTATGTATTTAATTGAATAGAATGTTATCAGTATGATGTCTTATCACAACTGTCTGTACAGTCATGTGTTAGTTTTGTGTGAATCCCTGGTAAGCAATAGGTATGCAACAGCTAATGAGGATGCTAAAAAACTAACAAAACTTGAGGGTTTGAGTGAGAGATAATAAAATTCAACATAAATCAGATATTGAAATACAAAGACCTTTTTCATGTATTAAATGTTAAACAAAACATTGTCCTTAGCAACTCAGAAATGTTTCCTGTGCCAGCAAAGCATTTTTTTTAGGAAGAAACAGTTCACTAGAGGTGAGATCACAGGGCTCCAGGGCTTTGCATGGGTACGAGTGGATGTGTAGAGAGTGCAAAGAAAGGAGGTTGGATACACAGAAAAGAGGTTGGATACATTTTATTCTATCTACACTTGACCCAAACGGCACAGAGGTTTTGGTATTAATGTCGATTCCAAATGGTTTACTTTATCATAAGAATCAATCTATCTCACAAATTTGCTCACCTTGGCCAAATAAGCTAATTTTATAAAACTACTTCTCTATCAAATCCCAGTGCCAGTTTGCTAAATTGCTGTTAGAATACAGTGCAAATTCGCTTTCCTTACATACAACAACCTTTCTTTATGCTTGCTGTACTGTACATCCACTGGTACATGTGCAAAATAATTTATAGTATTTACAATGTTCTAAATGAAATAATCAAAATTGTAAAAGAGGACACAAAGATTTAACTAATGATTAGTAAAGTATTAATATGTACATATTGAACATCATATGAATGGTCTTATGAATCATTATTAAATACTTTTTTCTTGGTAAATGTGTGAAATAATAGGTAGCTAACATGTACAAACGTAGGAGTAACGATTAACAAATTATCAATGGACTATTTTCCATTTTAAAGGCTTTGTTATTTGTTATTACAATATTTATTAAAGTTATTATATCGGGTGTTACCACACATATTCAATCATTTATAAAAATACTGTAATTATGCTTCAATCAAATTGCTAGTCTTGGACAGTGATTGATGCTTATACAGCATACAATATTTATTATTCTCCTCCTCTAAACACATTAAAAACATGGTCAACTTTGTCAACAGGTGGGCTCCAAGGTGTGAGCGGTCTAAGGCACCCCAAACAGTCTAAAATCAAACAAGCTGACTTAGCTCACTAGCACTGGTCCAGCTAACTTCCGGGTGCAATGAGCAGTGCGAAAAGAAGCAGAATGACTTGGTGCAACTTGTATGAAGAAGCCTGTCACAATGTTCAACTCTCCCAAATTATTTGGGAGTTGTTGCAATGATGAAGGTTAACTATAATTGGATACCACATAATTGGGGAGAGAATTTGTCAAATAAACGTCAGAAAAATATAACTTCTCAGCAGTTCATGTGTCATAATTTTGTCATTGGTATGTGCAGGTTGTTCCAAGGACCCATCCACAACTCTTCTTCATCTGACAGTGTGTGATCGCTGTGGGACGTTAAAGTTTCTTTCGATGCCATGTTGCCCATTCGCAACTCCGGCTCATCAATGGAACAGTTGCTCCTACTGTTTCTGTCATGCAGGGCCTTGTAAATATTGGATTTGGATCCAATACTGTCAACGCCTGTTGTGCTGGACCCCAAGGACCCGCTAGAGGGCCGGGTATTGAGGTTAATGTCAACAGTGGAGGAAACACCAGTAATGGTACCTATTCCATTTCCTGTTGCAGGTTCCCCTGCACTATTCATGGTAAGCTTCTCCTCCTGAGTTTCAGTCAGCATATCTAGCTTCTTAAATTGTTTACCTAGGCGACTTGGGGAGCCCATCTTAAGGTTGTTTGGGTGACCAGGCCTCCTGGTCCGCACAATGGTTCCGTTGTGGGCAAGGTAGATATTCCCGTTGATGTTGGCGTGGCTGTTGACATTAGACAGGCGATTCCTCGGGGGTTCAGGAGCACTGTCCTCTCCTGTGGAGCTTGTCTCATATGGCCGGTCTAACACTAGCTTAATACGTTTTTTCCTCCCGCCAGGCTGAGAATAAAATATGGAAATATGGGAAGACAAATATGAGGTTAATGCACAGTAATAAGTGCATATACTATAATTACAGCTATCATGCATCCAAGTGTGTTATAGATAAAAGTATGGCTACATATCTAAGGATACACAATGTGTAATTAATTGAGGAAACATCTCAAACACAACAAAAAATTATGAAAGTCAGACATAAAGTATTAACCAAATCCATTGAAAAGTGAATAATTCAAAGCTGAAGAAAAAACGACCTATCCCACTTCCATGCAAAAAGTATTTTAGAAGATATAGAGAGGTAAGGAGAGTTGAAACACACAGTATTCTTTACACTCCCATGCGAGAGACCACATCAACCATCTTACTTCACAGCCGACCAACATGTCCCTTAGAAGGCTGTGGAGCTCCCATCAGACTGTGAATTTGCATCGGTGGTCTCTTCTGTGGCTCCAGATTGGGATCTAACAGCCGAACCCTTACTACTGCTGTCAGACAGTGAAGATTTCTCAGATGGTGTGATGGCATCCTCGTCTACCTCAGTGATTGGGGAAAGTCCTCCAAATGTCTCTGAGGCTTCTTCCATGCTGCTGAAATCTGATTCATAGATTGTTCCAGCATAGGGACTGTGGCTGGGCCCTTCTCCAGCAGACACAATACTGGACCTCCTGGAAGCTGTACCGTCACTCAACTCACCTGTAGACTCTTTGCTCTCATTGACTGAACTGCCTTCCTGCTCTGATTGTTCTTGGTTCTCCTCTTCACTCTCCTCATCGATGGTGTCCTGTGAACTGTGGGTAAGGATGGACTTGCGGCTGCCTCCGGTGGACCTGGAGCTGGTGGAGCTCCTCTCACTGTCCGGCAGAGAACTCTGGCCTGTCAGCTGTCTGTCCTCTGACTGACTGTCCTCTGATACAGATAGCTGGCTCTGGCTGCCTCCACTGTATACAGAGCTTCCTGATGAAGACTCTGATGCCCCTTTTTTGCCTGCCTTACTGCCTGGACTTGACATCTCTGAGCCTCTGGTGCTTGATGAAGAACCACGCTGGGGAGCAGCACTGCCTGTGCGGCTACCACTAGTGCTACCACTTCCACTGTCTCTAGAAGTTCTACTACCACCACTGATGCCAGATGCACTGCTCTTCATGCTACTATGTGTCCCCCCACTAGACCGCTCAGTAGCAGTGCCAGATGATTTCATGGAAGAACGAGTGGAGGACTCCCTAGACCCTGTGGCTTCCTCAGATTCTTCGTCAGAATCTCTCTCAGTCCCAGACACCTTCTCTGTACTGGATTCACTTCCTGACTTTTCAGTTCCTGATTCTTTCTCGGTCTCTGACTCTTTCCCACTGTCAGACTCTTTCTCAGAATCTGATTCTTTTTCTGAGTCAGAACCAGACTCTGAATCAGAACCTTTCTCAGATTCTGATCCCTTCTCTGTTCCAGCCGAGCCTGACTCTTTCTCTGAATCTGACTCTTTTTCCGTATCTGTGTCATGTTCCTTCTCGGTTTCATCATCCTCTGACTTGGATTTGCTCTCATCATCAGAATCTGGGTGCTCTTCTGGCTCCTCTTCTGAGTCCACAGTGCTTTCATTGGTATCGTCTCGGTCCAGATCCACTTTTAAGTAATCTTTGTCCTCAGTAGAAGGAGCAACACTGCTTCTCTCTGAATCCTCATCAGAACCCTTCCCCTTCCCACTTCCACTCGCCTCTGGTTCACTTTCCTCAGTCACACTGATAGATACCTTGGACTTCTCCTCATCGCTAGTGGCTGTTCGTGAAGCATCTTCATCTTTCTCGCTACCAGTGACGGAACTTTGACTAACACTGCTGTGCGATTTTCTCCTCATCTTCAGCCTGTTGCTCAAGTTGATGCGCTTCATCACCTTGCCCAGTCGGATTCTGGTCGAGTCAACAGGATATCCAGCAGCAGGTCCCCCCGTCAGACTCTCTTGGCTGTCAATGCGACGGGCTGACATAAGTTTAGCGTAGTCCTTGTCCTTCTTTGCACCAAACATCTTGAACATCTTGGCCTTCTTCCATGGAGATAAGCCGGTTCCTCCGGCTGCAGCCATTTTGTCTCCAGTCTTACCAGCTGCTAGCAGCTTGCTGAGCTTCATGACGGACTTCATTCTCTTGGCAGCCAAGGAAGGTTCTTGGGGTTCCTGTCCCTCCCCTGCCTCTGTCTGCTCAATTTCATCATCTGGTGGTAGGTCCCTGAATCCCACCCTTTTGCCTCCTTGACCTCGACCCCTTCCACGCCCTCTGCCTCGCCCCTATCATAGTTACAATCACTTGTTACTCAACATTATCAGAATTAACAAAGTTCAGTTAGTCATATATATTGTAGTTGAAATTGGCACTGTTGGATTATTGTAGCTATAGTTATTTGAGGTAATATGACAACCTGATTTTGTGGAAATATGAAAAAAAACATACAGTGCACTCCATAATTATTGGCAAAAAGGATCTGATAAAATGTCATGCTTGATTATCAGGATGATCTTACATTCAAATATGCTAGAAATCATACCTTTAAAATAAATTATTGTGAAAATATTACTGGCACCCTTGCATTTTGAACTTGAGCACTCTCCCATGGCCACTATAAGAGCAATTCTACCTATAAGATAACAGCAAGTCGCCTACCTGTAATGTTTAACAAGGTAAGTGAATGCAAAGTAAGTTATTTGAGATTGAGTTAAACAGTTGGTTTAGGTCAGGGAGTGGATACAGGCATTGTTTCAGTGGAAAGGGAAATATTTTTATGTGGAACTAAAATGTTATTTTGGATCCAATGACAACAACAAGAGGCAGACAGATTTTGCTGTAATCACCTGGTACTTGACAGGTACTTGATACTTAATTCCATGTATTCTAACCAGGTTACCAGGGCCTTTGGCAGCCCCACTGCTTTCACTTACTCACCATCATACTTCAGTGGGGTGTAAGTTTTGCTGTGCTTGACCATCACTGTGGTCATTCCAAATGCACCTCTGGTGTTTGTGGCCATAAAGCTATATGTGTGGCTAATTAGACCATAGAACCCAATTCCAATCAAAGTTAACAGTTCCAATCAAAAGTTAATGCTTTCATGGGCATAGACACTTTCTTCTGGCAATGTGTCAAAGTAGCTTATTAGCATGAATGTGCAGTCTAATTGTAGTTTTTGAGATGTTTGTACATGACTAAGTGAGTTTGTTATGTATGTCACTTCATATATACAGTCCATTGAAACAGGAAGTTATGAATGAGCATTTAAAACAAGGGTTCCTAAACATTCAGTTGAACGGGAATAATATATCAATTTCTATGGGTTCCTTTGATCATGGCAGACCAATATATTTGTTTCTTTTTCATTATTTCATTATCATTGAAAATGCATTTTTTCATAAATTTTACCTCAACTAAACTCATTTTAACTAAACTATTTATCTTATATATTGAGTGTAACCTCTTTAACACACACACACACACACACACACACACACACACACACACAGTGTATACTAAATGCATTCCAGACACCTGACTTACTCTCTCATATTATTGAATTGCAAATGGTGCTATATTCAACACCAGTGCTATGGAAGCTTCCAGTTTACACAGATGAAAGAACCTGTCCTACAGAAGTAAGGACAATATTACCTTACCACTGGCCTCCACATATGAAGGAATAAAGATCCTGTAACATTTTCAATATTAAAAAAACACACTAGTGAATTTGCATTGGTAAGGCATTAAAAATGAAATCAGAATTATACATACATTTTTTACATCTCCGTGAGCACATATGGATCAACAATCAGGATGTGGAAGCTGTATTACAAAAGCATTACTTAAAAAGTACCATCAGAAAGTCTGGAGTCTTAGTGACCCAGCAGCGATGTGGGAAAAGGTTCTGTGGTCAAAACTACGATATGTAGCGCAAACCTTACAGTGCCCACGCCTCAAGACAGACCTTCCCTACAGCATTCTGCTGTGGAGATGTTTCTCATAAGCATGGACTGGTCATCTTGTTAAAATTGATGGAAGAATGTATGGAGCAAAATATAGAGAAATACTAAAAGAGAACCCGCTTCAGTCAGCAAAAAATAAACATGGAGGAAATTCACCTTACAGCAGGACAACAATCCCAATCACAAGGACCAACAACACTGTAATTGTCTTACAGTCCCCCAGTTAAAGTCCCATTGAGAATCTAAGGCACTATTCGAAAATTACGATCTACAAGCATTGTCCACATGAACAACCTGGAGCTAATCTGCCAAGACAGATTGGCCAAAATCCCTCCAACACTGGAAAGCTGGTATACTTATTTGAAAATACTTCAAGCAGTTAATGCAGTGTAATAACTGCAAATTGGCTTTTCCAAATATACATTTGTGGGGGTGGAATATATCTATCAACATAAAACCACCTTACTATAATTGATTTTAAGTTTCAGCATCTTAACATAAATTAGAACAGAACAAGACTTCAAAGCACCATTTGCAATTCAGCGATATGACATAATTAATCACGTGACTGAATACCTTTGCATTTGACTACATTTAAATTGTTATCCATGAACTGTAAGAAGTACCTCAGATCCACGAGGGCTGTAGAATTCATCCTCCATAATCACATCTCCATACTCGTCATACACAGGAGATATCAGTTTCCTGCGACTGCCATATTGAGGAAGGTCATACCTAGGAGACAAAACAATTAAGTATTTGCTAAACAATAAGAACCCGCTAAAGCGAGGATAGTTAAGTGAAGTCCCCATGTCACCCTGCGTTCTTGCACTGTGAACTGGCTTCCAGTTAATGCTCAAATCTGCTTCAAGGCTCTAGCCCTTGCTTATGGAGTAACAAGAGGAGCTTCCCCCCTACATTTTGTCAATGCTCAAACCCTACAACCCTACTCGGCTTGTTGTTCAGCCACCCCTGGACTCTTACTTGTCTCACCCGTTTGAGGCAGTTCCCGATCCACACGAGAAAATCTGTTCTCTGTCCAATGGTGGAACCAAGGATAGCAGAGTCTCTACCTATCTCCAAAAAACATTGACCTAAAACAGCCAACATCGGTTTGCGGCCCTAGCAACCCTCTTGGTATGTGTGCTGCAAGCCAGTACCATTACACAGTTACTGTGTTGAATCTCAAGGAAACAGGGCAATAGGAAATCTGCATCCCCAACACCTTCTGAGCACTTGAGGTCACTGGGTCACTGACATTTTTCCATAGCTAGCTATCACAGTATTAAGAGCTTAGACGAGCTGTTAAGTTGCTCCCTGCTCTTTACATAATAATGGATCAAAGGCAGTCTGGTTTAGCAACCTCAGCATTTAAGGGCTTAAGGACCTGCCATCCCACATAGTTGATGTGAGTCTTCAAGACCCAATTAGTATTAGACTCAATAGAAGGGCTTCATCATACAAATACATTAAGTATTCAGTGTTACAATTTGACTATACATGGATAATGATACTAAGTCAAATTCAGTCAGCCCTACAAGATCATGCAATTTATTTGTTACATGGTCAATGATCCACCAAATTTGAGTGTTTGAAATAACTCTTCACTGAAAATGTATTCATTTTACAACATTTGGTTAGCTTCTGTTGATCTCTCTCCGAACTGTTGTCCCTGTATTTACCTCCAGACCATATGGTTGATTTGACATACCACTTTAAGCTAAATTATGCTCCCATCTCTCCTGGAGGAGATCATTACCAAGCTCCCACGTGCAATGCTTTGCTCAAGGAGTAATAATCGATTACATTAGGTGGGAGTGGAAAGTGTAAACACTGAATAGTTTTATGCAACATGTTACAATGAACTCAGGATTCCGTTCCCCCACATTACTCCCCACCCCAGAAGATCACTCCGGTTGTGTGTGTGTACTTGTCTGAGGGCTTGGGAAATGTGCAGTACTGTGCAAAAGTCTTAGGCACCTGAAAGTTGATCTAAATACTATTTTGGGGTAGTAGGTGTTTTAATAATTATATATATATATGTCTATATGAATACATGGGTATAATATATATTACATTCTTTTTTTACAAATAAACACTATCCAAATGAAATACTTTAGTTTGAATTCGAGGCACCTAAGAAGTGCACAATGTCTTAATGGCATAACTTCAACCTCAAATTAACCAGCGGAGGTTAATTTGAGGTTGAATAAGACCTCTGTATCAGAGTGAGACTGATAAGAGGTCAGCAGAATTTGGACTCACCCTTGATCATAATTATAGTAGTCATCCCTGTAGTAGTCCTGGCCTGGATCAATGCCTGACTCCATAGAGAGCTCCTGAATTTCAGAAACAAAATGACTGATACATTTGTACAGAGAAACCTTAGAAGACCAACACAATGCAAACTAACACAGTGTGAGCATAGCAGAATTATTCCTGTTCTTTGGGAAAATCTGTAAGGTTTCTACCTCAGGTCTCAGCAGAGATGGCCTAAGCAGTTGCTGTTGCTGCCATACATTAGTTGGAGAGGGAAGGACAAGAAGAAACAGAGACAGAATGTCCAGTTCACAGTTCCAATTTATTGTAAACTGTAGATGCAGCAGGAGAAGGTTTTATGGATTTGGAGGATTTGGAGGTAACAAACAAAACAAACACTGCAAGTTGAGGAGATACAGAGAAATGTAAAGACTGAAAGGAGGACCAGAAAACAGATGAAAAAAAATGATATACAGGACTTCTGCATGAAAGAAGAATTCTAACAAAATCTGCATATAGAATATACACTGGAGTTTTCCACAGTGTGATGATGAAGTGCATATTCGAAGTTACTTTTTAAGCTTAGGTTTTCCTGAACTGAATAACATCATAAGTGTTTCCATCGCATGTTCAGTGCTTCTGTACAGTTTTGGCAAATGTGCCCACTTGGGTCTTGGCATAGACGCTCTTGCCAACAGCTTGCAAATACAATGCAGTAGGTTATTTGGATAGGAACACCATTATTTTTATTTGTCAAACATTAGCCATGCATGTGATGCATCATTCATCATGTCACTAGAATAATATATTTATTGGAAAGCAGCAACAAGCGTATTACCATGCACTTTTCACAAACCAATAAATTCATCATAAAATATTGAATTTGTAATCTTAAAAACTGCATGCTTTCCAGAGATGAAGTGTGAGGATCACGGAACAATTATCGTATGACTCCACGTTTACTTCAGTAATGTTTTTTTTCAATATATACAATATTTCTGTCACACAAAAGGGTTAAACCATGTTGAACAAATGATCTGGTATTGCTTATACAATTTAACCAACACTTCTGTTTTAAAAAAAATCCTTTTATCGGTTTTTTCTACTGCACTACCACAAAATCTATACACAGAAATGTTTGTTGGTGATAATATTTTTAAAATAATCAACCAGCATCAGAACTATTTGTCTGATCCTAAATTTCATGAAGTGTTTCCATCTAGTGCGAGGTAATAAAAAAAGCTTCCTCAATCTCCCATGAGTATGAAGAAGGGGATCTTGGCAAACAATGAATAACACAAAAATATATCACAATAAGAAGTCTTACCTGTCTGCCATATCCTCTCCTGTAGGCCATGGAAAATGAAGGAAATAAATTGTAAATATAACATCAACAATTGAGGTGCATAGGTATGAAAACATATTTGCATCCAATTTCTTCAAATTGTACTTACCGTGTAATTTCCTAATGTTAAGTAATTTTATGGGACTTCAAACATATGCATATAGAAACATTATTTTTATTAGCGATTTTCTTTAGCTCTCCATTTTAATACCTTGACAGATCAAAAAAGTAAATAGGCCTACCTGAAAATTTCAGAAGACAGAAATAGAAAATAACGTCAAACCCTAAATTAAATAAAGTTGATATATCTAAGCTATTTCCAATAGCAATGGGGCAAATCTTTTCATGGTACATTGCTGTCTCAAATGCATTTTGCTAATACAACATTAATGTTTTTTTTTTTTTAAATGTGTAAAGTTTAAGCACCATTCTCTGACTTAGACACTGCCTTTGATTTTAGTTCGTGTCAGAGTTGTATGCTAACTACGCTGTCATGTTAAGCAGTCAAATACATATGCTGGCACTGGCATTGAATGGCATTACAAACAGA
The DNA here is from genome assembly GCA_016801105.1 of Esox niger. NCBI lineage: Eukaryota > Metazoa > Chordata > Actinopteri > Esociformes > Esocidae > Esox > Esox niger. The sequence continues at coordinate 35,687 of JACXGJ010002748.1, read as the reverse complement.
ATGCAGCTGCCTTATAAATACCAACAAAAAAATGCGTGATGTTACCTGTAGTGGACACTGATCATGTTCATGTATAGTAAATTCACATCATATAGTTAGATGATTTCGGATCTCCCACCAATGATGTGCATTTTGAAGCATTGTCAAAATAAACTGGTGTATTCAACATTGTAACAAAATGTAACATTATGTCACATAAAATATCTATAACTTTTCCAAAGTTTTCCCATTTCTTGTGGTTAAACATTCCAGCACAAAAATTCTGAATAGCCAATTAAGTAATTGTTTTAAAACATATATTTAGTGTAATCATTTCATGTGATATATAAAACAAAACAAAATTGAATTCCTGTTATAAAACACTAGTTCCTTCAATTGAGGGACATACACAAGAGAATAATTAATTAAAAAAAATATATAACACATTTTCCAGAAGTGAAACAGGGCTGAGGGAGGGACATTAGCAAACCTTCATTCATATAAAACGTCTGATATAGAAGGTTCTTTTAAATCGTAATATTGCAGACAAAGTGTGTGTGTATAAAGTCAATGGAAACATGGCTAAATGGACAGCCTTGGACCTCCAAGGCCACTAGTGTACAACTGCACTGTGTATTTGGATCTAACTAATGAGGGCCCTCACTAGGAGATCTATGGCTAAGCAATTATGTGTGCTTCCTCTGGAAACAGCAATCTGTTACTATGGGGCAAGGACCAGGGACAGGGCATAGCTTATATGACCACACCTCCATGTGTCGGACTGGCTACACGTGACTAGCGCTAACAAATGACCTGCTGAGCTGGTGTAGTCTTTGGAAAGCACCAAGACAAATGGCAGGACAGATGTTCTAGGCAAAGAGGAGGCGGTGGGGATGCACATCCAGAGGAATTGGCCACTCGATATAACTAATGGACACTTAAACACTCCCATGTTAGCCATTTGAAACCAAGGGGAGGAAGTTTCTTCCCATCTTATATGCAATCAATTCATTGGGAGGTAAGGGGGTAAGAAATCATTATATCCTGTGATCTGAGATTTGACCACGCCTAAACAAATATAATGGATTCAGTGTTTCCTAAAACTTAGTAGTTTCAAGAAATGTGATATGATTCAAATGACATGCCAGGTTTATTGTGGTATTAGAAGCAAAGTTACTCCCCAGATTTGTTAGTCACTACAATGAAAGAAAAATTGAGAAAGGATCAATCTGTTCGTTTGAGCTGAAGAAAATTTGTAGCTTATTGATAGAGGAAATTATCCCATGTGGTGAACACAGAATTAGCCAGTCTTTGATATTTTATGTAACTGGCTGATTAATCAAATATAACTGCTCTTGAGAGGGGACGAGATAGAGTTTGAGAAAAACATACGAAGCAGCAGTGGGAGAGAAGAAAAGAGAAAAAAATTGTTACAGGAGCCTTAAGGAGAAGATTTATACGGATAGTGGTAGGATGGTGGGGTACACTTGAAAAATATGAGGCATAGATGAAAAGAATAACCCAAAGGGTCAGGCAGATAAATTATGAAAGAACTTGCAAGAAAGAGCAAAGAAAACAAAGGAAATACAGAGAAAAAGACAACAAGAAAAAAAGTGAGATAGAGCGAGACAGAAAATAGAAGAGTGTGAGAGGGAGTAAAGCATAAAGGGTAACAAGTCTAATGACAGCAGCGCTGGTCTTTGACGAATGATTCGTTAACTAATTAGCCTTCCAAGTATCCGTCAGAAAGCACCAACTACTAGTTTATGATGCTGGAAGTGTCTGTATAGACAGGTCCCACAGGGGATCATGTTCTCCAACCATAAAATCCTCATACATATAGATTCCGCTATCATTTGCAACATCTAGAGTCTCAGAACTTTGTCACGTTGTATTCTGTCCTTTAGTCAGAGCAGTTGGAAAGAATTTGCAATTAAATGTTGTTCTGAAAATGTTCTGCAGTCATAAACAAATAGAAAACCCTTAAATATTAAACAAATTTAATTGGACTAAATCCTTTTTCATTAAACCATTTTTCCATGATGTTGTCTTGTACAGAAGGCTATTCTAATCAAATACACAGTCATCTGTGATTAATAAGAGCTCTCCATTCATGGGGAATTAAAGTCCATTAGGATCACAGTGGGATGCTACTGATTGGATGCAATCAGATGAGAGTAGGATTGGAAGGTTGCTTGCATGTATGAGTTATAAAGGCTCAGTACACTTACATTACTTACATTGTCGTGAGTCCAATGCCTGAGTGCTTCCTTCCTTCTCCCATCTCGTCACCTAACCTCTTGTACTGAGTCTCGGAAAACCACTGTACTTAAAGCATACTCCTTATCTATTGTACTCCCATCTGATTCCTTTTTGTATCTATATCCAGATCTACACACTTCTTAAACTTCTTAAAACTTTAACAGAATATTTGTGATAGAACAGGGGTGGTGGAAGAGAATGGATGGGGGACACAGAGACGGCAAAGAGGTTAGAAACATGGGAATATTTAAAAATATTCATCACTTTAAGAGGTTCTAAAAAATAAGGTTACAATTGCAATTTTCTGGGGAACAGAATAAGATCCAACACAATGGATTGGGCACTTACAGAGCCATCTACTGAATAACCAATGCAATCACAAAAGAATGACGAGCCTTGGTGGCTAACATGTTTTGGAATCAAAGGGTGCTGCGGCTCAGATGGGGGGGGCTGCTGACAACCCTTCTCCTGTGCCTAAGGTAAGGTCTTTGCAGATGTAATAAATTACATCTTGATGTAATTATCAGATCTTGCACCACTTCTCATAACCCCCTGACAACGTGGGCCAGACTGGTGACTGACCTAAGTTACCCCTTCAGCAGACAGCTATAGCAGCCATAATTATTAACTTTTGGCCCCCATTTGGTGCATCACGGTGGGGATATTCTGTACAATAATTCTCCAAACAGACTCAGGCAGCCTACAGGAGACTCCCCAAGGGAGTAGCCCTATGGGCAAACCTGCAGTAACTCTGGATAATGCGCAAATTGTGTGATGCTTATTCACCATCTCGTCTGTTAGCTGACAGCACATTATGGACTAGACTTGAAGCCGTGACACCTAAGCTATAAACCTCATATATGTGTGGTGATGTACAACTCAAATACTAGCAACTCGCAGAAATCTCTGCAATAACCAACCTTTAAAAATTCCCCAAGACATTGGGAAACCATTTTCATGACTGCCTCGGCCTGTGGCGGTCAATTGTGTCAGTGATAGACGTCATTCCCTTAAGACTGTTGTGGATGCAACCAGTTATAGATCACTGTACACTGGATGTTTTCCATACACCTGAATGTAGTGTCCATGTGGTGCCTCAGGGACAGACCTATGTTATCATTGGCTTTTTTAAGGCAGGTTTGCATAAAGCATATTGTGGATGGCATTGTAAGTGCACAAAGCTAATAGTATTACTCTATATGATTTGAACATGACATGATTATTATGTATGTCTATAAGCTATTTCTTTTTCTGAAAAAAACTCACACAGATAATATACAATAGATAGCATATGAATGAAATTAGACAAAGATGAAGAAAGAAAGCTAATTAATGAGGAAATAGAACTAAAGTAAAGGGAAGCCAGCCAGTCAGAAAGTTGTGGTTTGAGATGGAAAGTGATTACTCAGGTCCTCAATCACAGAGTCTGTGTTTGATTGGCTGAGCTCCTGGATCTCTGAGCTCACACCGTTAGTGTTCGATTGGTTTGTTTCCAGCGCAGATAAGTTAGTGTTCGTGACTGAGTTCGGTTGGACCACGTGTTCTGTGCTGGTCAGGATTGGCTGGTCGAGTTCCTCACAGGATCCAGATCTACTTTGTCTCTGATTTCCTTCTGATTCTTCGGATGCTTGGGGTTTCTTGCCAAATCGCGGTGCCTTGCGATTCTTGTCTACTTGACTGTAGAGGTTGGCAACAGACTTTTCAATGTCTGCAAGGTTCTGGAGGTTTTTTAGAATCCCCTTTAGTTCCTTCCTCTTCACACCATCCTGGGTTTGGGGAAGAGTGGGAAGGGTACGTGAGGAGACAGGGCGGAGTGAGGACAACGATGGCAGGGAGGTTGGTACAAACTGAACGGTGGGACGCGGTCGTTCAAAAGAGGGCGAGAACGGAGGTGGGAGTGGTGGGGGCGGTGGTGGAGGGGCACGATTTCTAACAGGTGGGGGAGAAGGAGGGAAAGAGGGAGGGGGAGAGTGATCACGCTCACTGGGGAGATGATTGACAGGTGCAGGGGGAGGAGATGAGGGAGGAGGAGGAGGTGAAGAAGGGGGAGGAGGAGGAGGTGAAGAAGGGGGAGAAGATGAAGAAGGGGGAGGAGGAGGAGGTGAAGATGGATGAGGAGGAGGAGGAGGAGAAGAAGAAGGAGGAGGAGGAGGACCAGAGCAAGGTATTTGTGGAGGGGGACCAAGTGGAGGTGATGGTAGAGGAGATGAAAAAGAAGGAGGAGGAGGTGATGGCGGTGGGTTGTCAGGTGGGTCAGGGATGATCTCCACAGTGATCTCGCAGGGTTCCGCAGTAATGTAGCTGGATATACTGGAGCTAAACTTCCTTAGGACAGGCGGGGTGGGCCTGTGAGCCAGGAGCGGAGATTCTCCCCCCTGGGTGATTAAAATACGAGGGGGCATATCTTTTCCTATAGACTTTGGACTGTACGGTCGGTCTATGATGGAGAACAGAGTTTCTGCGCTCAGCTCCAGCATGTCAACGCTGTCCCGGATCCGCAAGAGCGGAGGGCTGGTCAGAGAGCCCCTGGAGTCACGCCCTTCCCTGGGGGTCCTGTCCTGCATGGCCTGCTGTTCAAACTGCTTGGCCTGCTCCCTGACTGTCAGCTTAGTTTCTTCGGTGCTGCGACAACTTTGGATGTCATATTCCTCCAGGCTGTCTTGACCCTTCATACCAGCCTGGAGCAGCTGCAGCTCCCACTGGGCCGGGTCCAGCAGGGCCTGTCTATTATAGGACTCATACCCCTCCGACACTCCACGGAGACGTGTGGGCATGGTCCAGACGTTCCCAGACACTCCAGAGAGGGAGGGGGAGAAAGAGTCCCCTGTCCCCGTCCCAAAGGGGCTGCTGAAGTTCCCATCTTCCTCATCATAGAGGGGGTTAGTTGTTGTCAGTGGGTGATGGTCTGATAGAAAGGTGACGTTGCTCTCTGACTTAGGCAGGTTGCCATGCAGCGACCCGTTGCCACGGTAAGAGATGGAGCGACAGGCGATGCTGCTAAGGCGACTCTGGTGGTCTGATTCCTTGATCACAGACATGTTAGCCCTGTCCAATTAAGAATGTAGATGGAGGGCGGAGAAAATAATGAGTGAAACAGTGAAGGAAGGATAAAAGTGTGAGGAAGGAGAGGAAAATTGACGTGGGAGACGCTACTGACTGTTATTCCAGGATCCTTCAATCATTTTCCTCTCAGTATGATTGTAGTTAGAAACAATACAGTATTTGATTAGAACTCAAAGGTTAAGCAGCAGGGTAGACAATGTTTTTCATTTGAACATTAAAATAACTGCGGACAAAGTAAAATGAATAGAAGATTAAAAATAGCATTGTACTTGAAGTAGTTCCATTTTAGTTTCACAGTCCACAAATATGGTACTTGAAACGTCCTATCTAAAGTACCAATCGCCTAGCCATTAATACAATTACTGCAATAATACTAAGAGGCTATGATCTGAGGTGAATAGAACATATAGGATCAGGATTGGGATAATAGGGTGCAAACTACTGTATACTATAAGCAACTATAGACGCCCCAAACCTCTAAAGCTGATAAAGGGAGGATCACTTTTCCTAAGCAGGTTAAAGTAAATAATAATAATGTTAAACTGCTGTTAAGCTTCACTTTATTACAGTATTTTTTACGTCCCTTACATTATACCATTCTACTCAAATGCAGTAATGAACTACTGGTAATGCTATTATATACACTGAAACTAAAAATATTTACAGTAAGCACACAGAGTGTAGGAGGCTAACCACTATCTCAAAGCAGAGCTGCATCTATGCTAAAACATGTTTGTTCAGCCATTTGATCCTACAGGACAAGATATAATGTATGTATTGCGGCTACTTACTGCAGTCTGAATCCATAGAAGAGCAGATTAAGTGTGGAGATGGCATGCAAGGGAAAGGCTTGTTAAAAGATTATTACTTCTAAATGTAAGATAGTTCCTTTCCCTGAATGAGGTCTGTTGACCAAGGGAACCAATAATCCCTGGTAGAGTTTTCTTTTAACATGCATTACAACATTCAGTATTATTTAGCAATTGCTCAAAGGTGAGGGGGGCATATGAGCATATTTGTTTTCAGTTGACCAATTTGGCCGTGGACCAAATCTCCTTTAAGTAGGATGAACCCAAACATGTAGTTCTTTTGAGATGACATTTTTGACAGCTTGAAAAAAGGCTGTGGTATTCATGGTCAAACAGGCTGGTTGATGAAGACGGTGAATGAAAAGGTTCCAAATCCGCATGCATTGTAGGTGAGACTGTCTTCGTGTTGGTTTGCATATACAGTACTATACGGTACGCCTACAGTAATATACAACAACTGCATTTTGAGAATTTGTATGGATTTGTATATAAGAATGCCTTAATAGCTTTGTTACTCTCCTCCTGTAGAGTTTCGATTTATTTGTATTTTCATTCAAATTACTGAAATATTACATTTATTTAACCAGATAGGCCAATTGAAAACTATTTTTTTAAATGTTTGTGCACCTGACATAACGATATATATTTAGGCTTTACTTTTGAGAAGCCCATGTCCAGTAAGCATTGCACTGCTTAACATGTAGTTACAGCAACAACAACAACCCCAAAGCGGTATCTTCAATTACACTAGATATAAGCTATTAAAAATGTTCCTGAGTTTTCACTTCTGATATCCTGTTTATGAATGATTTATTATTTGACAGCAAGAGTGCACAGTCCTGTCCTGATATTGAAGACTGTGGGGACTTTTTCTCCTCAATCTCCTTTGATCTAGTACCTTCACACTTCCTCAGATGTTTGTGCCTCCAGAGCGCATCAACCTGGTTATTTACAGAGATTGAGAACAACAAAACAAATCTAGTGGCTTAAGAAAAATTCCATACTTTTGTTTAAATAGGCCTATACATGTTATTCAAATCTGTTATTTAAACTGTATTTGTGAGACAAAGAGCGTCAGTGCTGCCTGACTGTCAAGTAGGACATCTTCCTTCTCAGTTGTTTATTACCCAAAATAAGGCTGCTGCGTAAATATAAATAAAAACAGAATGCAATGAAATGCAAATGCAAATCATGAAAACCATATATTCTATAGAAAATTGTACAAAGACAACATACAGTTCTGGAAAAAATTAAGAGACCATTCATAATTTTTCTTGAATCAGTATCTCTACATGTATGGCAGCAATTCTATTTTAGTGTTTGTTAAATTCCAGCACAGGCACACCACATTTAGTTAAAGAGGTACTGATTAGGTGATTACCTGAACCAATTCTAATTTAACAAGGAAAAGTATTAAAACCACTGCTGTGGTCATCACTATCCTCTAGAAATAGGACCAGCTAGATGGCAAAAACAGTGCAAATAACTTTGAATAAAAAACAATTGTCCAGCATGACAAAAGAGGTGAAATGAAAAGCTTTGAGTGAGGAAAAGAAGGATTAAATTCTGGATTTACTGGCAGAGGGATAGAGTGACCGCCAGGTTGCTTCCATACTGAAAATTTCAAAGAAGGCGGTTCATAAGAACGAGGTCAAGCAACAGACTTTGGGGACAAAGCTCCATACTAGAACAGGGCGAAAACGTCTATCCACTAACTGAGATGACCGTCAACTCATTCAAATGTCACTCAACAACCGTAGCATGGCATCAAGTGACCTACAAAAAGAATGGCAAACAGCAGCTTGGGGAAGTGACTGTCCAAAACAGGCTCCTACGGGCAGGGCTGAAGTCGAGCGAAGCTAGAAAAAAGTCCTTCATCAATGAGAAGCAAAGAAGAGCCAGACTGAAGTTTGCAAAAGACCATAACAACTGTACCGTAGAGGAATGGAGTAAGGTCATCTTCTCTGAAGAGTAACATTTTCAGCTTTGCCCAACACCAGAGAGTCTAATGGTTACACAAAGACATGAAGAGGCCTAAAAGCCACAGTGTCTCACACCCACTGTGAAATTTGGTAGAGGATCGGTGATGATCTGGGGATACTTCAGCAAGGCGGGATTTGGGCAGATTGTCTTTGTGAAGGACACATGAATCAAGCCAATATCCTGGAAGAACACCTGCTTCCTTATGCTCTGACAATGTTCCCCAACTCTGAGAATTTGTTTTTCCAGCAGGACAATGCTCCATGCCACACAGCCAGGTCAATCAAGTTGTGGATGGAGGACCACCAGATCCAGACCCTGTCATGGCCAGCCCAATCTCCAGACCTGAATCCCATTGAATAATCACAAGACATCTAACAAAGCCAGCTACTCAAATTTTTGTACCAGGAGTGGTCTCTTAATTTTTGCCGGACCGCGTAAGTGGATCCAAAAAAGATAAGCAAATCTCTCTTACTGAGTGAGTGACTGACTGACTGACTACCCCTTGTTAAATAACGTAGTGGTTAGAGAAGCGGACCTGTAAACTATAGGTCACGCATTTGTATCTCATCACAGACAAAGCGACGTATGCATTATGAATTATTCCATATAGAGGAAAACTTTGCTGGCTAAAACCTTCATTATTTATATCATAGTAAGCCTGAAATAAAACAGTTTACGGTTATATTGCGACTGTTTCTGGTGGATTTTCGAGGTACGCTTCCATGCATAAGTTTTGGGCCAGGATAGACAAACACATTTGCTGGGTACAACATACAATAGTTACATTATAAGCATTAACTAAAACTGTATACGGTTATATTGAGACTGTTTCTGGCATGGAAAAGCTCAGTCTCGCCAAAAACTGCTCAATTCTTATGATTATTCCTAGGAAGTTAGTAGATATTAGTAAGCATATTACTGGTTAATAAGCTGTTAAAATGGCCAGTGGCAAAAGGCATACAGTAAACGTAGTAAGAAACGTTAATCAGTTTAACCGTATCTATATCATTCATGAATGTCCAATTAGTTGTTAAAACAGTCAGTGGCAAAATAGGATTTGTTCGGGGTAGACACAACAAGAGTATGCACTGACATCTGCTAAATTAACCGCTCTGTGTTGTAGTGTGTTACTAGGCTTTCCTAGGCTGAACTAGGCTTTCCTTGTTTCTTGTTTCCAGAGCTGTATGAAATGTTGAAACTGAGACATTTTATTGTTCCTTGAAAAATATATGCCCACTTTGAATTTGATGCTAGCAACACATTTAGAAAAAGACTGGAAAAGTTGTGTAACACAAAAAAACTAAACGTGGTGAAACATGACGCAACTAATTTGGTCAACTGGCAACAGGTCAGTATCAGGAAAACATTCTAGATCTGCCTGCCTTCAGTCCAGACCTGTACCCCCAATTGAAAACATTTGGGGCATTATGAAATTACAAAAAACCTGACCTGTTTAGCAGATGAAATCCTGTATCAAGCAAGAATGGGGAATCATTTCACTTTCAAATCTACAGCAATTGGTCTCCTTAGTCCCAAATGCTTGCAGAGTAGTGTTAAAAGAATAGGTGTTGCAACACAGTGGAATGCCCCTGTCCCAACTTTTTAGAAACGTGTTGCTAACATCAAATTCTAATTGGGCATGTATGTTTCACAAAACATTTGCTAAGTTGTTGTACTATTTTCAATTAAATACAGGGATAAACTATTTGCACATCTTTGCAATATGTTTTCTCTGCATTTTACACAGAGGCCCAACTTTTTTGGAAACAGTGTTGTAGTTGAACGGGAGGAATTTTCCTGTTGTCTGTGGATTAATTCTCTGAGACGAGAAGCACATGACTTTGTATGACTCAGGGAGTGAACATTCTACTAGGATTCAATACAAAATAAACAACTATGTGAGGCATGCACAAAATACACTCAATATACTTAAGCTACTATATACAATGTGTACTGCATCTGGATATACACATGTAAAATAGCATTTAATGTGAAAGGTAGAATTCTGGTAATGACAAAATAATCATACAGTATTACAGTGTCATGTGGACAAAGACATCATTTTGTTTTTGTAAACCTGGGTGTCTTTTTGAAGGCAAAACAAACAGCTTTACCTTTAATTGAAAATAAAGTCATTTTTGAAAGGATCTGGACACTAACTGGAAAGTCACATACTGACAACCTACACTGGGATACTCAACACACAGTTCTGTGTAGGTGTTTGTAAGAGGAAATAACCACATGGAGTTACAACTGAAACAACTGAAGGGAGCAATGATGTAGTCCTGAAAATGTCAAAACCTCAACATGACAGTAAAATGTCAAATTTAATCCATTACTGGACATATATAGAAGCCTATGAGTGACATACATCTATAGAAAAAATATAAACCTATTCAAAATGTTAATGAGGGCAAAAAGTGAGTTGCAAAGGTGCCATTTTTCTCTTCCAAACTTGATGCTGTTTAAGAAAAACAAAACCCGAAGGCATCACAATAGATTTTTTTGCAACATAATTTCCAAGTTGTTTCAGACCTATCAAACAAACATTCTGGGTGGAATTGTGATAACTTGAGGCATAAAAAATGAATTCCCCAAAGGCCTTTTACAAGATGATATACTGTGCTGTGTTGAATTATAAGGACAGTGAGCATTTTATTTCTTTTGGCTCTGTACTCCAAATGTTTGAAGTACAAACAAATCCTATAAGTGGAAAATAATATGTGTCTGGTTATATTTTAGGGTACTTGTGTACATCTTAGTTTCAACAAGTATAGTTATATAGAAAGTTATGTACATTTCTATTTTACACAGTCTCCCAATATCAGAGCAACTGAAATGATTGTGCATTCATACAAATATAGTAAAGGGAATATTAAACACACTTTGCTAATTATCTTTTGAATTGTCAAACAATGCCTGTGAATTCTATTAAACAATGAAACACAATAAGTGAAAAGGAAGGGAGGGAGGAAGAGATGAAATGTGACTTACATGCTGCTGTCCCCGAGTTCTTCGTATAGATTGGCAGTTGGGGCGCGTGGGGCAGCAGACTTGCCTGCTGGAAGAGCCTGCTGAATCCTGGCAGTTTTGGCACATTCGGCCTGTCTCCTAAAGGTTAAAAAAGTCAATCAGTTTGAGTGTAATCCACTGTTTCCATAACATGTCATCAGTTGATTCCAATTAAGATTAAATTTCTTTGGCGATTGGACATCTGTTCAGTATGTGGCTCGTCTGTAGTACTAAGATAATAATAGTAGAGACAATCTATTATATAAAATCTAATATATAAAAAAAGCACAATATTGTCCAATTACTGGAGATGAATGACCATTTGAAGGGCATGACTTCCACTTCAATATTTGCACTTTTCTACTCTTCTTAATAGTCATCTTAAAATGACGATCCAGTAATGAGGGTGTCTGAGAAAGCAATATAGCATGCACTCTCAAGAGAATTACACAGAGATCAATTAAATCATACTGGGAGTTACTTACTCTTTGAATCTGGTGGGTGAATTTCCAGGCAGTGCAGGACAGAGGGGAGTAGTGTGGGAGTAAAACACATGACAACCATGGTTAAACAAACAGCTCATTCCTATTTTGTTAATACAACACAATGAGAAACATTAATTCAATTTGAAATTCTGAGATGAATTCAATTTCAATGTTTAATGATTGTTGAGGTTCCTTTTGAAGAACACACCGCTCCAGGTGAAACGTTGTGCATTATGCAAGGGTTCCTTTTAACTTATTCAGCTAAGAGCTAGACTTTGGATAACACACCCTATCCAAGATCTTACGCTATTTTACCACAGAATAAAATTATGACAGGCCTTAGTAACAAATTCTGCTCTGTTTCTTAGCGCAGAGCATTATGCAAAGCATTAGGCTCTCCATCTACCATATATCTGCAGGCTACAGTTCATACATTTTGTTCCTTGTTTCTTCTCAGCATTACTCATTAACAACAAAATGTAATTACAGCACAGGAGAGAAATATGAGAATGTGTTGCATCAGAATATTCTCACAGACACCAATAAGTCAAAAATGAATACATTCATAAACTTTCTTAAAGAAGTGCATTGCAACACTATCATTCTATATACACACATCTACAATAGAATAATAAATGAAAACCATCCCCAAGAGGACAGCTGGCTCAATTGACTATTGGCTTGTGTGTTCAGTCTAGTACAACCATTAAAACCACCTGCTGAGTACTGTATGATTTTGTGTGTTCAGCTCAGGGTAACCGCTTTGACCCATCTGTTGGGTATAAACATTACACAGACATTAGTTTATCATCCAGCGGATTCAAATGGCACATAGAACGTCTTTGCCCAAAACCTATATGAAACAAAACGCTGGCAATCAGGAACAAATGGTGTACTAAATCGGTGCCATATGCTTTCTTGTTATGTCATTTGAGTTGGGTGTGTGGAGGAGATTTGTCTGTGTGTGCTACAGTGATGAGCTAGCGGAGGCGTGAAAATGCACTTTGACGGTCACAACGGGCTCGGATATTTGTCACAAATGAGCGTTAATTAATCTGATTTCACGGTGCATAAACAGGCAAAACATGCCGATGGTATCCTCTGTTAGCATCACTAATTAGTTTGAGAGAGAATGTCTGGGAAAACACGGGGAGACCGCAGCCTCCCTGAATACTAGGCACCACGCACATTTCCTCAGCCGCAGCCAACTACAGGGATGGGTTTTTGAAAGGACACCATTACCATACCTAACGCCTAAGGTGTGGTAGCGACCGCTACGGTCGTATTATACTCACTGTTTGTAGGTGACCATGACGATGAGGATGGCAGGGATGCAACAGAGGATGATGATTATAGCGAGGGCGAGAAGTGCCCCCTCCGTGTAGCCCACGGCCTGGGCGGCTTTCTTCACGCTCGCCACGATGTCAGGTGTGCGGATCTCCAGGATGCGTCCTCCCTGACCCAGATAAGGCTGGAACTCCTTGTTGATATCCAGCAGCTTCCCATCCAGAAACCTGTCGAATGCAACCAGTCAGACAAAAGTAGTTTAGCTTGAAGTCTAACACCAATTCAACTTCAAACATGATGGGAAATCATTTCAATTTGAATTGAGATCGAAACCTAACAATGTAATAATCTGTTTAGAATACAATTAGCTCCTACCGAAGTATGAGCTACTCTTCATGGGGTCACACAGAAAGCATGACAAAAGAAACTATGGTAACTTGACATAATAGATTCAAACACACTGAAATTACAGCAAAATACTTACGTAAACTATTTAAACAATCTAATTTTGCCTTTTGCCACCATTATGCACGAAGTCAGTGGGAGATTTGTGCAATCATTCAAGTCACAAACACAATCCCTCTGCCAGATCTTTATCTTCCACCATTTGGTTACTTTAGAAAAAGAATCACACAAATAAAGTAGTAGTATGCAATAGAGTGTCTTATTATCTTTTTCATTTAAACAGTTCTCTTAACTCTGAAGTTCATACATTTGTTCATTAATTTAGCCAGTTTTTCTGTCAGTGTGTACTCTCCTTTCAGGGCATAGTATCATTACAATTATTTCCATTAAGTCTTTTGCATAAGCGAAAAAAATATATGCTAAGGCATTAGAATTTGTTCAGCATAGACCCAAACTTTGCTACCTACAAGCTTCTGTAGCTACATTATAGTAAGCCTCAAGTAAAACTGTTATGGTTGTATTGGGATGGATGAACTGCACCGACAACGAAACACATTCCACTCAATGTTGATTTACATAGCGTAGTTCACATAGCGTAGTGGAACCAGCCATAGTGTCATTGGAGTCATTGTTTTCATTACTGTACAGCGATTAGCTAGCCATCTAGAGTAATCACATTCTATGTTGAATGTAGTGTTATACCTGTTGATGATTTGGATTTTAGCTAATATAGAGAACTAGTTTCAACATCCTTGGCATGTTTGGTGAAGTAAAGACAGAAGTAAACAGACACCACATCTCGACACACATATGTTGTTGTCCTGAGACAATACTTTAGAATTTTGTGTTATACTCTGATGATCATTTGCTAAACTCTGCTGTTTGAAAAAGGCATGCAGTCTCAATCAGATGTTTGTTCTATTTTCAGAGTGACTGGATGGATCGAAGACATCATAACCATAGAGGACAAGGGATGTAGAATTGATTGAGATGTATTACTGTAAGATCCTGATTGGAAGTCATGTTTTATGTTAACTGTGAGGAAATATACAGTAAGGTGATTTTTGTGGTGGTTTTGATGTTTAGGCCATGGTAGAATCATTATTTGCTCTACCTCAAAAGTGTTTGTGACATCTAGACAGTTGGCAACTGCATTATGACCGTCATTTACTACCATGACATCATTTGTGCTGATGATATTGATTGTGCTCTAGGCCTTCTTGAAGGAGGAAAGAAGCATCAAGTCATCAGTAAAAGTGTACATGTGATTTCAATTAAGCATCAAAATAATTTTGAATGTTTGAAAGTTTAATGTCGTAATTTAGCACTTACAATATTGACTTAATACCGATTACGTATTACTTGAAACCGCAAAAAAGTACTTTTGTTACAGTGGGAAGAATAGCATGATCCAAGTGGAAGTTAGAGATAATGAGGTAGCCATTATAATGTGAAGGCCAGGTTAGAAATGTAGCCAGAACACCTGGATTAACACCCGCATTCATAATACAAGTCCCATGGTGAGATTGCAGTCTACGCAGATAAATGTCCCCTTGGTTGCCCTGGGGCACTTGGATTCGACCAGAGGGTCTAACCATCTACTGGCCCTCCAACACAACTTCCACTGCATCTGGTCTTTCATTCTCAGACTGACCAGGACCAGCCATGCTAATCGTCAAAGGCAAATAGTTTATGTAAATGTTGAAAATAGAGGCGCTCTAGATGCATCCTTATCTCACCCCCTGGCACTGATAGGCAAAATATGTGTGTTTATTGGCAATTGTACATGAACATATTGTTTGTATGAAGGCTTTTGTTTTGTTTGTCAGTTAGGGTGTCTCCCTCACTATCTTCCCTTTCTCTTTTCTTTCTTTGAGCTGACAGCAGAAGCACAGAAAAGCAACATGCAAATGACTCTCTATGCTGGTAGGCATGAGCTGAATTAATAAATACCCTTTTATTTTTCCTTCCTGCTTGAACTTCGGTTGGCCTCTTCATCGAAAGCATTCCATTGTAGCAGAATGCGGGATTCTTATTAAAGCAATGATACATTAAAATCTCTTTTTAACAATGACAATGGCTCTCTTCAAAGCTGGTGCTTCTGATAAGAGTGATGCTCCCTAGCTTGGGCAAAGAAACTCCTTTCTTTATGACACTTGTGTCATTACAATGAAACAGGGCCACAGCTAGCAGCAAAGGAAAGAGAAGTAATGTGCTCAGATTAACTCAAAACTAAGCTACTTTTCTCAAAGTCATGCAGGATTAAAGAATAGACTTGTATTGTCAGGATTGGGTTTAAATGGAAAGGAGACATAGCCAAGATGTTAACACTAGAAAGGCCTAGTAGGTAAAAATTATGCAAACGCTTTACATCTTTAATTATTCTTCAATTTTTTTAAGTTTCATCCCTTTTCCTTGACTTCCCTGAATAACCCTACATGAAACATGCCTTTTCCCCTCAGATCAGTTGAATTGACTATTTCTAGCTGACAATTACGCAATAGGCAAAGTAGCAAAGGAAAGGCCACAATGTTTTCAATAATTGAAAAAACACAATTTCACTGCCATCAATACTTTAATCCTACAGTTCCATTACAGCTTTTGCCATGTATTTTCTCTATAATGTTGTCGGTGCTGTTAATCTGCATTTTTACTGAAATTGTCATTCAAGATTTAGATTTTTAAAGCAATTCATGACATGCACCCGGATACATGCCTGAAATGTGCCTGGTTGGTCTCTCAGATTTTCTTTAAGTTGTCCCAAAATTCTAATTTATTTCTTATAACATATTCACTATAGTCTCACATCCATTATTATTAATAGGAAATATTTTTGGATTTACATGGTACATTTTCTTTATTCACATTAAATCATGCCTTTTTACCTGTTAAGCACTTTGCAAATGCATTTCATTTATGACTTATGTTCTATATTTCAAGTTTGGCATTTGGTAAAGCTGTGTTTCAACCAATATGCTTTTTGTTTAATAGTTTTAAGAAAGGTACTTCATGAATCCCATTTATGCTACAGTACTACTTAATAGCTACAGATAAAACTTGCAAGTGTTTAAACCAACGTGAAGTCAGTTTTCTATCTATAACTATAATTTCTACTGACAACTATAATTTCAGTTAAAATAAACAATTGGTGTATGTGTTTAAAAGTCTTGTCAGGTACCTGAATTTGTTATTAAACACGAGCATGTCTTGAAGTTAAGCATAGTTTTGTAGCTCCAACTGTTGGGGTGTAAAATACATTTCTGGGATTTTGTCTTTCCCAGAACATTTAACTGTTATCAAACAATGCATTCCCTGTGCAATACATGAATGTTTTATACTGGACACAACACAGACACAAAAATACACATAGAGCCATCTAAAACAGAACATGATGACATTATCTTGTGAGGGTGACATTTGACTTCTGGGAATTATAGCTTGATGTTAGATGATTGCTCAGCCTGAAAGTTGTGCTTAAAAGTAACGTGAAACAGAATTGGGGACAATAAGGTGTGAGAGAGATAAGGTGAGAAATAGATACATCAAACCCTCCAGTGAAAAGTGGCAAGGTGGCTTCTTATAGCAATGTATCTCCCGTGCTCTACAGTAAGTGGGGGCTTGGCTCCCACACTGTTGAGATGAACTGTCTGGGGAATGAGGAACATAAGACAAGTGGCAGTACTAAGGTCCCGGGAGTGTTATCCCACACCCTACCTGTTGAGTGAAAAGATAATGTTCTTTGCTCAAATAACAGCAAAAAGTGTTGAAAAGGCACTTTTCACCTGCGCCCTTACATTACGGAGGAAGGGCAGTTAGGTGCAAGGGGTGGGTTAGAAACAAATAGTTAGCGACATGAGAGGCATAGATTATGTATCCCATCTATTTGTGTTGGGTCACTCACTTAAAGAGCTCCTGGCGTGAGATGGCCCGGTTGGTGAGTGGGTCAATGGCGTACACCATCAGGTCTGATTTGGTGTAGTCCTCCTGGTCAAATCCATCTCCAAACCTTCGCGGGCCGATGGACTCCACCACCACCTTGGCCCCTGGGATCTGGTCCTGGACATATCGCTCCAGAATACTGACGTTCAGATGGTGTGTTCATTTTCAACATTAACAGGTATTGGCCGAAGTAATTGTATTATTCAACATTAATATTCATACAGCTATCTTTATGATGTTATTACTCTATGAATCAATCATTTCTTTTAATCTGTTATTAACAGGTGTCATACATGCACTGATGAAGTGTGACCAGTGTTTTCTATGGTTACATTTGGATTGTGTGATGGCACCACTTGAAAACCGGACATCTAATTGACTATGCTGACACATACAGCATGTAACAACATATATTTGGCAGCACTATTATCTTCTTCAAACATAGATACAAAAATCTTGTAATTCCAATGGCTTTAATGCTAGTTCATGTCAGCAAAGAAAATAACTTCCAAATACTGTTGACATTCTGGATACTTGCAGGTATTAAACCAAGAATGTTCACTGTAAACTGTGACAACAACACCAAAAGAAGACAAGCGTCTGGCATCTTACGCAATGAGCTGCTCTTTATTCTCCTCCACGACAGTGGGTGGGACATTGGACACCACCACCTGCATATCTAGCTGGTTGACCACAGACACCTAAGAGGGAAAAGGAAAAAGAGAATCCATTAGAGAAAGATAACGTGTGTGTGTTTGTGTGTGTCTGTATGAGGAAGAGAAAGACAGAGAGCAAGAGAGAGAGAGAGAGAGAGAGAGAGCAAGAGAGAGAGAGTGAGAGCAATAGTGAGAGAGAGAGGTGCAGTTACACTGGCTCCAAGGGTCTGGGCTCTAAAGCCAAATCTCCCACACAGCCTCAATTAAATTAAATTTCCTCTTGAAAATGAACCAGCAACATGGTTAAGTACTCACTTCTGTCACATTCAGGCAGTCATCCCAAACACTCCTTCTGTCTCATTAGACACTAGTTTGCTAGATACATTAGGAGTGACATTGAAATGAATAACTGAAAGCATATGGAGACAAATGAATACACCCATAGGGTAGAGTGGGGTGAGTTATTACTTACAATAAGCTTTAGTACACGACAACATAGCATTATTAACATTCCAACATTTATATAAGGATGTTGTGTTTCCCTGGAAATCGTCTGTAATTTCTTTGACAAACATGCTCCACATTAAAATGACCTGGTAAAAGGCAGACACAATCCTTGTTTCACAGAGTTGTCTAATCTAATAGGTGGTTACCAGATGAACATCTTTTTGACAAGAACATTTAATTCAAGCTATCATTATGCTTCTACGAAAATCTTAGTTGCCATATCACATGTAATAACTGTCCCTTTCTATACACACAAGGGTAAACTGTGTGGTACCAACTTATTTACATGTTATACATGCTTAAAGTATCCCTCACACCAGTAGATGTCTCTCAAAGGTCATTACAAAATCAGACACTTCCTTTGGTCATCATTCCAGTTCTGTACCCCCAATGGCTGGAATGAATGATAAAATACCTTTAACCTTGGCACAAGCTCACTCCTTAAAAAACAAACTTACCAAGCTGCTATCTGACTGATGCACCTGCTCAATCTTTTTGCCAAGACAACACTGAAAGGAGTAGTGGTTCACGGCTAACAAACATAGTTTAATACATTTATAATTACCGGTGGAATTGCTCAATATATTTAGGGAAAATCTTTTTGATTACAAACCTGTCTCAAATGTGTGTTCCTGAGATCTCTGTGTCTGAGTCTAAATATGATGACCCTGCTAAAAATAGGTTTGTGGACAATTCAAGTAACTAGGATGTGCAGTCTGACCGTGCGAAAGTTGCCAGTCTGGAAGAGTTGAATTCCAAACAGGTTAGTAATGGAGTTGTTGACTACTATGGTTTTCACTCTTTGAGAGCTTCTGTCCTGCTGCTTAAACCCCACACACAACCCAGGTGCTGATTTGATGGATCACTAGTGGGGAAGGTGATCGGGGATCTACTGGATGCACAGAACAAAAATGCAATGTGTTTAACCTTTTGTTGATTTATTAAAAGCCTTCAAAATTGTTGACTGCACACTGGTTTATTATTGTGTATGATCCAGAACAACCCGTCTAGCAAACCTTAATGTGTTGCACAGGGGGGCAAGAAATCAAAGTTTTGCTATTTAGTACCTGAATTACATTGCTGGTCATCTAAAATCGGCAACTTTCCACTGGAAACGTTATGAATCAATGATTACTTCCTATGCCTCAAAAATAGTTATAAGAGTGAAAGCTTAATATTTGATCTTAATCAGAAATCACGGACAAAATAATTTACATCAATGTTGTTCTGAAGTGGTCTGCAGTATTGTTAAGACATTTTTAAGTTAATTTTAAAATACATTTTACAGATGGTAACAAACTGTAACATACTGTAGCATACCTGTGATTTTTAATGTCTGGTGCAAGCTGTTGATTTTTGTCTACATGAGAGAATAATGTTTTTGTTTTGTTTTTTGGTAACATTAAACAATGCTATTACATGTGGCCCTGTTAGGTAGAATATGGTGACACTGTGTGATCTTACAGTCATTAAATAACCTATGATCAATAGTGAGTTAAAAATCTAAGAATAAACACACAGAAGCTGTGATAAGCTACAAATCTCTTGGCTAACCTCATATAGCAGCGAATGGAGACCTTGGCAGACCTCTTTCAGAATATGTGATCACATGATACATTTCCAATATTGTTTCCAAGAAACTGGGGGTGTTTCATGTAGTGAATCACAACGATAATGTTCTGAAACCCACTATCCTGCCAAAAAGAAACCTTTGTTCTTTTATTAAATGTTTGATGTTGCCATCACAGGTTCAAATGTATATCCGTCTTCCATTCTTCATCCCATAGTAGTTGCAAGCATTTCCTTATTGACCGTATCACCAGCCCAATGCAAATAAAACCTTCAGTAATTCAACCTGCCTCCTGCTGCATCTTTTGTGCTTTTGACTGCTACAACTAACCCTTTGTCTCAGATTACCCCGGTTTCCCCAATACACATACACACAAAACAATTACAGTGAGTGTAAAACATTCCATGTACAGTTTAATTGGATCATTTGGCAGAAGGATTCAATGGCGTTCACATTTCGCATCTTGTGTGCAATAACTGCTCGGAAAAATGTAATGTATTGAAAGCTAGACACCGTCTAGAGAGAAGAAAATGTGCCTCATCATCATCAAGTAGCCGCCTAATGGAAAAGTCAGAGGGAAAATAAAAACAATCAGATGTTGTTTGAGTTGGGTTGAGAGTGGGGGGAGCGGCATCTGTTGTTCTGTTGATCATGGTTGACTGAGGACGAACCACTAACGGCCCGACTTGCCGTAAAACAAGGTTAAAATATGCATGTGTCCATGTATGAGTGGGCTTCAAACCATGGATGGATGTGTGTTGGTTATGGACACTAGACACTCACCACCACACCAGCGCTACTGCTCAGGCCCTTCCCGTAGTCGTCCGTGGCAATCACCTCAAACTTAAAGTAGGACCTGCGCATGTTACGGTACATGATGGCCGTCTTGATAACGCCTGTGTACTGCTCGATCACAAAGCTGTCCTGACCATCTGCCGCGGGTGGGATAATCAGGCGGTATGCATTGGCACTGTAGTTCCCTGTATCAACATCAGTAGCCTGAGAATAGAAAACACACACATACCAGGGTGAGATTTTCAGGTTCAGACTTCTACCTTAAGACAGATCATTTTCTAATATGAAGATCTGACTTTCAGTGGTCACAAAAAATCGGATATCGTGCAAGAGTAGACGATCCCTAGCAAAATCAACGTCCCTG
Organism: Esox niger; assembly: GCA_016801105.1. Classification (NCBI taxonomy): domain Eukaryota; kingdom Metazoa; phylum Chordata; class Actinopteri; order Esociformes; family Esocidae; genus Esox; species Esox niger. The sequence continues at coordinate 14,571 of JACXGJ010002748.1, read as the reverse complement.
GCTACAATTCCAATCAGGCCTCATATCTTTATGGCCACCTAATCCTTTCCAGGTTCCAATTAGCTCAGTCAATCCCCCCTCCTTTCCCCTAGAATTAGATTTCCTAGATTGGTGCAGGAAATGAAATTGTTCTCAGTCGACATGCTAAAGAGGAGGGTTAAATGGAATTAATCATTGGTCTGCTTAACCTGAAAGTGGCCTTCAGACAAGGTCACAAACACATCTGTGTGTGCTAACAGTCCCATCTAAAAACTCTCTGTGCCTCCATAATAATTTCATTACATTCACATTGCTGTCTGACTAATCTGTAGCATCCACTCTGATGTAATTTTCCTTCATTTCTAGCCAAGCATTTAGTTTGGTACTGCAGGTGTTAATACATTTTTGGTCTAAAACACCAAAACATTTAAATAGAAAAGAGGGTTGTCAACCATCATAAATTAGGCAATGGCAATTCAAAAACATGATCCAAAGCATTCATCCAGAGCCACACGAGTATTCTTCACTGTCCACAGAATCAAGTTTGGAAATGGCCATCCCAGGCCCCTTTTTACCCTATTGAAATCTGGTGGGGTGAGCTGAAGAGAAGGGTCCACAAATGAGGACCAAGGATTCTGGAGATATCAATCCTTTGCATGGATAAATGGTCTCAGATGACAGTTCTCCTACCACATCAAGAATTATAGAATTAACAGCCCAAAATAACAGCCCATTATAGAAGACAATGGGCTGTTATTTTGGCAATTGTCTCCCATATGTTTGCAATATAAATTGTAATGGGGAGAGATGCAGGGCACAGACACAGTAATATTTTTTTGGGCCTAGTAGGGCATTATATTGACAAAGATAGAGGAGGGAAGAGTCAAAAGGGCTGGGGACGCTGCATCATCTGATGACTTTATTGTGGCAGCTCTGAGCCGACACGCTGATCCTGTCTTCCTGGGGAGGGCTGATTGAGAACAGGTGTGCACCATCAGGGGTGAAAGCTGAGCTGCGTTCATGGGCTGCAGTTGGGTTGTCTTCAAGGTCCCTGTTCTGTAGAGCTGAGTGAGGTGATTCTTTCTGGTGCTTTGCCTCAATGCCGAAGCAGCAGAGGGAAGCATTCGCATCACATTTACCCACCAAAATGCTGGACCACAACTCAACGGGAGAGCAAGTTGCTGCCAGGCCTCTGTGTGTCTCACCGGACACTACCGTGGCACTGGGTGTCTTGCCGGGCCCTACCGTGGCTCTGGGTGTCTTGCCGGGCCCTACCGTGGCTCTGGGTAACCCCAGAGATGTTGTGGTTGTCAAGTCTGCCACGGACCCACAGGGATTCTCCAACCTCCCGACCACTGGCTCACAGGTGCATCCTAGGTGAGTGTTGACATCCGCCTGCCAATGAGCGGTCCCAGCAGGATGGAGTTCTCCATGTAATGAAAACTCAGAAGACATGGCCGTTCCCTGCACTCTAGCCCGGCGTAATGGGCAGAGAACCAAGCAACACAGTACCCGTGTTCAGTACCCTAAAATACACTTTATATAGCTATGGGAATAGTCAAAAACATTACCATTAAGAAAGGTGTTGAGGCAGCGTCATCTGATGGCCTTACAGTGGGAATTCTGGATGTACAACGTCCCACACTTCCCATACTCTGCTACCCAGAGCTGCTTTTCTGGAGTCCTTTAGTCCTCCCCCAATAAGCCCTGATTCAAGTCAAGTGTACTTCGTCAAGAGGTGGCAGCCGAACTGCATTCAGTGCTCCTGTTTTGCAGCCCTGGGCCGGGTAGTTCTCTCAAGACACTGAAGCAGGGCATACCTACAATTATTTGTTATCGATACAAATTTGATTAATGCTCATTTTTGTTAAAGGTTAGATTCTTTGTATGACCAGAATGGATCAAATTTTTCATTATTAAGATTACCAGCTTCAACTGGTCACCAGCATTGCATTACCAGCACATTTACCTAGTTTTTAGCAGGAAGCCAACATTTTATGAAACAATTTTTATTAACAAGCACATAAGTAGACATTTATTTTTGTTTTATATTGACAAAAATTCTTGAATGTATGTTAACATTTTGCGGAAGATTTTTGAAAGAGTAGATCAATTGACACTAGCATTTTCATAGAGAATGTCAGGCATTGTTAGCTAATTAGGTTTGTGTCACAACAATTCCATTTATCCAAATGTTCTCTGTTAATTTATATTACATGTTGAACTACAGTGCCATGTCTCAAAAGAATATGGAAACATTTCAAATGTTTTACAGATTTTCTCTTCGCTTAGCTAATGTACCCATCTTCAAAAATGTATTCTAACTTCAATTATTATTAGTGATTTGTATTCATGGTCAATGGTCTTGAAGAATAAAAACAAAATGTTAGACCAGGAACCTGGTCGAGAGGGTGGGGCAATCAATAAAACCAAGTGAATAATTCTCATTGTTCCCTGAAAGATGAGAGTGCATTGATATAATTTAGCCAGGAGAGGGAGAACTTGAGACCCTGGCCTCAATACCTGTAAATGCCTGTCTCCTAGCCTGCATGCTCAGATGGGCATCAATTTGCAGAGTGCCTGTCTGCAGTGACATTGATTAATAGGTGCAATGCCGATTTCTCTCTCCAGGTACTGGCACAGGGAGTACCAGTGGATTGGAGGGAGGATGGAAGGGTTGGACCATTTAATGATAGGGCAGCACTATCTATGTAATTAGAGGAGCCATATGATATTACTAAATAAGACTGGAGACCACACAATTAAAATTGCTAAAGAATTTTAAGCAGTTTTAATGATACCTAGGATAACTCCTTTTCTTGGTACAGTAAACAACTCTAGTAAACATTTGAGCTAATTTTTAGGTACTTTAGCAAATATTTCTCTACATTTTACTCTGGAATATAGACAAAAAATGACAAGATTCCTAATAACTAGACTCTTTAGGTGACAGACAGGAGTAGAAATATGGTATGGATGAGGCAACAACCTATATTAACAAGGCATTCTGCCTCCCTCTGATAATGTTTTCCCTCTTTATCATGAACCACACTCTGCTCCTTAATGAAATGTACTTTTCTTTTTCTAGCTTAATTCTTTTACCAGAAGGAAATCTCTGCCAAACATAGACATTCAAACATGTCCTGTGAGGTTCAGTGCAAAAGATATATTTTTGTGAAAATTTCTTTCAGTCCCCACTACTAGCTAGTATCTCTGTTAGATAATGAGACCTAGTTATACACCCTGACAAGCTTAAGCTAAATTGGCTAGCTTACTCCAAAGCAAGATAACCACTCTCAGGGATTGGTACAAACTCTTACATCATGATATTACAGTACGGTGTGTTACAGAATTCAAGATGCACAACATGTTCTCAACATGATCTTTGGTGTGTTATGACAGTAACACGTAAGCAGTATCGGAAAGCTTTTCTCACCACTATCTTTAGCACAGAAGCGAAGGTCTTTGCGTCTTCAGCCACGCCACCAATGTAGAGGCTTCTGGTGAAGACAGGCGGATGGTCGTTCTCATCCTGGACCTCAATAAACACCTTGGCTGTGTTGGCTGCAGAGTTAATGATGGGGTTGAAGAAGACGAAACAGTAACATTTTAGTCATGAGGCATATTTTTCTTTCTACAAAATACTTGAATTGACACTTTTATGAAGGGTTGAGGGTTGTTGTGGAATGATTTTTATTGCAAACCAAATAATATTCCAATGCGAACAGTTTTTTCATCATAAAATGATGCAATATTTCTACTTATTGTATTAGGTACTTTTGCACCATCTGTTCTATTTACGTTAAAATGCCAGCGTGTCCGAAAAAATTGCTTGTAGTAAGGGCAAATATTCGACATATACCCATTTGTCACACTTACTCTGCACACATATGTACTAACTTCAGCAAAAATCTACCATGGTGCACATTGCAGTTGGGTGAAAAATATGCACTGTCTTGGTCCATTTTATTCCGAAGGAGAAATGTAAAGTCGTGTGGCGTAAGGCTAAGGATGAGCCGAGGGAACAGGTCACATAAAAACAGTATATCAAATCATAGACACGAACACCACTGTGTGAGACCCTGAGGAAAGGCCTGGAGGGAGAAGGAAGAGGACTGAGTGCACAGTTTCTCTTTCTCTGTGAGACTCTCCCTCTAGTGTTTTTTCTCTCACTCTCTCTCCCTCCCTCGATTTCTCCGATTTTTTTTATTCAACTGAGTCCACAGTTTATCTGTTGTGGTCTTGTGGGAAACTGGCAACTTTTCAGAAAAGACACACTCACAAACAGATATGTGCACAAGTGTGTAAGAAACACAGACACACAAACACACACACACACACACAGACTTGCAGCTCTCACAGAGACACAAATGCATACACACTAACAAAAAGCCATTCATTTAAAAGTAGGATGGTTCCCATGGCAGTTTGAGCTCCTGAGTGTGTGTAAAGTAAATTATAATTTAAGGGAAAGAATGGTGAGTTGGAGCTGGAGGGAGTTGTGTTTAATAAATTCCAATCATATAGTCTCATTTTTAATTGTGTGTGTGTGTGTGTGTGGGGGGAGGGGGGGGGAGGAAGGGGGCTTGTGTGTGGCCTTGTTTTATTATACTCGTGAAGGTCCAAAAAAACAAATAATTAAACCTTCAGGAAAAAAAATCCTTGGTACCCATTTGAATAAAGGCTATTTCCGGCATGGGTTTAGGTTAAGGGTAATAGTTACAATGGGGTTTTGGGTTAGAGTCCTAATTTGTGTCCCTATGTGTCCGGAGGGTGGGGTAGAGGGGGGGAGGTTATGTTATGCACCTTGGTACCACAAAATAACAATGACAACTACACCATCCAGCACGAAAGATCACATCCTGACGTAGACTCCCAGCACCTATGCCTGTTCAACACCCCCCTCTTACTTTTGGAGGGAACCCGTAGTTGGGCAACGACCACGATCATGGAGTCAGCCTGTACCCTCAGCACGTAGCTGGTGACCGTTTCGTAATCCAACGGCTTAGCTGTGGAGATCACACCTGTCCGATTATTCACTCGAAAATCACCTGCAACCAACAAGAGAACAAATGGCTCAACTTGAGGACATCAGCAACATTCCCTGACCTCTTTTCTCTCTTCTTTTAGGCAGGGCCATTCAACGCTGGGACTTGTGATGTATCATTGAAAAAAAGGTGAACGCCAGTGTAAATCCGTAACACCTTCCAAAACAAACTTATTCAAATTCATTGCATGGGTGTTGGTCGAAATGTGGCTCACTGAATTGTATTTATTCATATTAAGGAAACACCTGCTTGAGGCTTTGCATGTCAAATATGTGTGAAATAACAAACATCAACATAAGTAGCCTCATTCACTTGTGCCTTTCTTGAATGGACTGGACCATAACATGCTGAAATATATATTAGGAATATAAATTATTTTGTTTTTGCATCGATCAGCTAGTTCTCTCTTTTTTCAGAGAACTAAATCACTGTGATACAAGTCATTTTACAGAATAATAGAACAAAGGCATTTACGAAGTTTCATAATTTGTGTTTCTGGGGGTGGACTACTCCTTTAATGTCATCATGAATGAAACTTCCATGTATGGTCCCAGACTCCTTCCACTCACAGGAACATTCCATTGCTGCTACTTCAGGAAAGTTTAAATCACTAGCCCTTATTATTAGCAATTATTTGCAGACAATGTTGCTTGCTCCTACCTCTTCATCATCTCGCTATCTCACTCTACATTTTACACAGCAATCTAAGTATTGTTGTGAATTGAGGAACCCTGGAGATCTGGAGAGAGTCCATTGATATTTTGGGGTTCATACAGCATTTGCACTCTCAGTTTGTAATTTTTTTGGGGGTTAATAGAACTCTAACTGTTAATAATTAAAAAGAGCAAATAGTTCCAAGAGTGGAACCGTGGTTTAGTAGGGAGGGGATTTAAGATGAAACATTTTGAATCATGTAATTCCAGTACATCTGTTCTGTTGTACGATCAATGGCAATCTCCACTGAGCTTAATTTTTTGTCCAGCACTACAGTAGGATAAATCAGCTAGTAAAACCAGCCCTACACCTAAGTAGATCGATTCAAGCTAAAAGAGAGCCATATGTTTTCCAAAACCTATTTCCAATTTTTACTTTTCACTTTTTACTAAATGTAAGCAATGTTATATTTATTCAGAATTTAAAATTAGAAGGGAAACCCTCCCCACAAAAAAAGGTTGTGGTTTGAACACTGACACGGGTGTTCCTCATTTACAATTTTCTGGGGTTCCTCTAGAAACATGGTTGAACTGGAAATGTTCTGCTCGGGTAGAACATTTTAAAAGTCCCTAAGGTTTATCCAGATACAAATACTTAGTAACTTTCCCCTTGTTTTATTCAGAGGATGTAATAGCACTTTCTGGTGCTTCTCAGCACTCAGACATAGACAGGCAAACGTAACCATACACAAATATCGTTCAGTATAATTTTTCGTGAACAGTACATTATTACAATAATGGAAAATGTGTCAATTTCTTATTTCACTAAGTTCTTTTTTTACTATATATGGCAATGAATGTTAAGAGTCTGCACTTACCGCGTTCGTTTCCTCCCACGATGGAGTAGAAGATAGTTTGGTTGATGGCAGCTGCCAGGATGCTGCCGACTGTTCTGCCTACTGGGGCCAACTCACTGACAGGAGCAAACCTGGAGACAGAGATGGAGGGATCTAATATGACAAAATATCCCTGGACACATTACCATTACCAATTTTCTGACAGTATCCGATTTCCCAGACACACTGTTGAATATTGCTCACCGTTAAATTGCACTGAAGGACACTTTATTTACACATTCAACAGTTAATACAATACAAAAAACACTTTCAAGTTCCAGTACACTTGGCGGGCCATAAATATCATGGCTGTATCTTCAGGTTGTCAGGATAAAAAAGGTCAACAATGTCCTTGATATTGAACAATTCCTCTAGTGTGTGTGAATGACATGAACTGTTATTTCCATGACAGTTTAGATAACAGCTAATAACAGCTATCAACCATAGCTATTAAACACATTGTATGCATACTCATCCATATCTATGGCAGACAAGCTTGTCACTGTTCTCCACAGAAATAGTGGATGCTAAAAATAGGTCTGAAGGCAAGCTGAATGGGCTGTCGTCACAGTGTGATTTACGGGGATACTGCCATCTTATTGTGTCGGTTTTTCGCGATACTGTCAGCATGCGAGTTTGTGAGTGTGTTGTCGTGTCTGTGCATGCGTGCGCATGGGAGCAAGCCTGATTGTGGTGCTGCTTCACTGTAGACTAGTTCCACTTCAGTCTACAGTGAATATCAAGAGATAAAAAGCTTTCCCCTTGAAAGCTTTGCAGGGAGAAGTAATGATCAAATCATAAGACGCTGGAGTCGTATTCTATTATATACACTAAACTCAATTCAGTGTTAGGGGTTAGAGAACCTTCCGCAACAGAAGTGAAAGACAAAGAAGTGTCTCCCTGCTGTAAACATTCTTGTCAACCCGAGGCAGTTTGAACCACCTTGTCACTGTTGTCATGTCATAACTCTTAGTTGTCTTCCCTGAACTCCATGCATTTTATAGCATCAATAAAATAAAACAAGCCTTCAGGTAAAAGCAAACACCACAAAGTCAGACTTTTACTCCAGAGTTTTGTTCTTGTGTTTTAATAGCACAGCTCTTCGTGACAGAAGTGACTTCATGAGAGGAAACAGAGAGGAGACACAATCCATTTCCCATATTGAACATGAAGGTCAGAATGAGCCTTTTGTACTGGGATAAGATAAAACACTGTTTACAACAACAGGCTTTTTTCATGAGACACATGATTGTACACCATAATGTGAATAGAAATATAACATATCAACCTACCCTGTTGACAACCTATACAATATTATTTTATCTGTCTATTTTATCTGTCAGGAATAACGATTAACTATGAAAGTAAAGGTATTATGCCATCCAAAGTTTAGTAGCAGACTGATTCTGTTTGAGGATCTCTTGATAGCCTGGTGATCATTTATTATTTTAGTAAATTAATCCATACATATAATCTTTCATATTTTTGTGAAAGACAGAGGAGAGACATTTGCTCAATGAGAGTAAACAAAAGATATAAGGCACCTTATTTTCCTTGATGTATCAGTTTACATTGACCTCTTCTGCCAGATAGGTAGAGGGAGGGTTGGGCTGGAAATGTGAGGAATGTGAGGTCAACATCTTGTCCAGACCTAAAATAGTTTCAACTACTCAAACATCATTTTATAGGCTGCATAACGTTAACCTAGTTAAAGCATTTCACAGTTAGTCGACACCTGTTGTTAATGAACCATGTTCCAAATAAAATTTCATTTGAAACTTATGGAACAATATACAGCCCTTGGTTATAATTACAGACCCTATGCTTGCATTAAACACTCACTTATAAATCAAGAGGAGTGTGATTATTGTAGAAATCAAGAGAAGTGTGATTTTTGTAGAAATCAAGAGGAGTGTGATTTTTGTAGAAATCAAGAGGAGTGTGATTTTTGTAGAAATCAAGAGGAGTGTGATTTTTGTAGAAATCAAGAGGAGTGTGATTTTTGTGGAAACTATAAAAGTGATAAATGAGAGAGAATTGACAACAGAAACCCATTGACAAGCCAGTGAAGCTAATGCCAATGACATGACAGAACATATGCACCCGTTTGTGTTTATTAGTGTACAACCTCACTAAAATGAGCAGCAAAGGGACAACAGAGAAGGACATGGCTGACAAGCAACTTTCATTAGTGTGAGCCAAATGACTGGGCGTACATCGCATTTAAATTATACATAGTGCAGGACCATGTACCAGGCAGACGGGACAAGGGGTCGGTTTCCAAACCCGTTCAATATTTAGATGAGAGAAAACGTACAATGAGAGGGGATGTACGTCCCAAGGGAGAGAGAGAGACAGAGACAGAGGAAGAAAGTAAAAGGTTGGGAAAGTGATAGTCAAGACATTTGTCTAAAACAAATCGGATGTGAAATTAAACAACTTGCTTTTTATGTCAGGAAAGTGTAGGGTCCACAGGATTTTACCTAATGGGACGAACAAACACCCCATTGAACCTGCATGCATGTTCTTTTACCCACTGATCCAATGAACGTTTTGAACATGTTGATGAACGATCTGGCCTTAATGGCCATGTCGCCTATAATCTCCTGCGGGCACATCCAGAGGAAGACTGGCATCCCCTCAGAGAAACAAACTGCATCATCAATTACACGAGTTAAAAACTTAACATGTTCAATTTGGTAAAGATTGCATTTCAAATCTGGGTGAATCAGGTTGCTATGGCAATGACAAAAGGGGTGCTGTGAGTCTGCAAACTGGGAGCCACAGGAAAAGGAGACAACTACTTTGCATTCATTTGGTAATGCACTGAATACTGTGAGAAAATGTCTTCATAAAATAAACTTTATAATGACAATATAGATGGATTGATGGGAAATAAAAAGTACGCCTGTACTGTAAACAGGTTTATTTAGTTATTTGGAGTGCAAGTAATCACTTTAAAGGAATTGTTAAATGTGATAGTGTGTTTTGCCCCATCTTCATTAACCAGAATATATAGTAGATTTAGTCTGTTCACTTATTGAAAATGAACCTTTCTTTCATTTATTTAAAGGCTGAAAGACAGACATACTTCTACCTCAAATATGAACTTGTAACCAACAATATTTAAGTGAAAAATAAATGGATAGTTTTTCTGAATAATTATTCAAATAAACTTCCACCGTATTGGCTGCACACCAAACCTCAAATCCATTTGCTTGGATTACAGCAATCAGTCTGTTTGGATAGATACACCTAGCACACATGGAAAATGCAATTCTATGTTGTTTTTTTTTACTTTTCTCTGCAGAAAAGTCACTCAGTCAAATTGTGAGGGAAATTCCTGTGCACAGCCCTATTTAGGTCAGTCCACATATTTTCTATAGGATTGAGGTCCAGGCTTCCTCCAGCCTTTTTTTTACCAGTATTGTACCAGGGAAGTATTCAATCCACATGTTTTCTATATTATTGAAGTCTGGGCTTTGACTTGGCCAATTCAGGGTTTCATTGACTTTATCTATCTGACAGATGACGCTGCTGCCACCATGCCTGTCTGTAGGTTCTGTGTATGTTGGGTGAGGAGCTGTTGGCTTTGCTTCAAACATATACAGTCCCAAGTATTGGAATGGAAAGGCAAATACCTTTGTTGTACACTGAAGATATTTGGGTTTAAGATCAAACGATGAGTATGAGACAAGAGTTCAGAATTTCAGCTTAAATTTCTTGGTATTCACATCTAGATGTATTAAACAACTCAGGACATACCACCTTTTGTTTGAACTCACCCATTTTTCAAGTGAGCAGAAGTATTGGAACATGTGACTGACAGATGTTTCTTGTTGGCCAGGTGTTGCCTTTTAGGTTGATTGTTCAAACATTAAATAGCTCTGCATGACTAGTCTAAGTTTCCATCTTTAGTTTAAACCTATAAAGACTGCATTTCTTGTTAAAGAGGATAAACCAACATGAAGACCAGAGAGCTGTCTATGGGAGAAAAGCAAGCCATTGTCAAACTGAGAAAATAGGGAAAATCAACCAGAGCCATTTAACAAACATTGGGCATAGCAAGCACAACAATTTGGAATGTCCTGAAAAAGAAATAAACTACTGGTGTACTGAGCAACAGACGTCGAACAGGTTGGCCAAGGGAAACAACAGTAGTTGATAACAGAAATATCGTGAGAGTTGTGAAGAAAACCCCCAAAACATCAATAAGTGACATCACCAATGACCTCCACACTGCAGGGGTGAAGGTATCACAATCCACTGTTCAAAGAAGACTCAGAGAGCAGAAATATAGAGGCCACACCACAAAATGCATACCACTTATCAGCAGTAAGAATCGGAAGGCCAGATAGAAATTTGCTAAGAAGTACAGAGATGAGCTGCAAAAGTTCTGGAACACAATCTTAAGGACTGATTAATCTCTATCAAAGTGATGGAAAGGCCAAAGTGTGGATGAAAGAAAGGAACTGCTTATGCTATAAAGCATGGAGGTAATGTCATGTCTTGGGTGTGCGTGGCTACTGCTGGAACAGACTCATTAATATTTATTGATGATGTAACTGATGATGGTAGCAGCAGAATGAATTCAGATGTATACAGAAACATTTTGTCTGCCAATTTACAGAGAAATGAATTTAAACTAATTAGGAGGAAGTTAATCATGCAGCAGGACAATGACCCAAAACACAATGCTAACAAAGCAAAAGACTTCATCAGGGGGAAAATGTGGAAGGTTTTAGACTGGCCAAGTCAATCCCCTGACCTTTACCCAATAGAGCATGCATTTCACCTCCTTAAGAAGAGACTGAAGGGAGAAACACTCCGAAACAAACAAGAACTGAAAGAAGCTGCAGTAAAAGCCTGGAACTGCATCACAAATGAAGAATGCAAAAGTTTGGTTATGTGGTTAAGGTTAAGGGTCACAGGCTTGAGGCAGTATTTGCAAGCCAGAGTTATGCCACCAAATATTACATGTTGTTTACTTTAAGATTATTTGTTCCTTTACTTTTGCTCACCTAAATATTCTGTGACATAATAGAAATGGTGATATGTCCTAAGTTGTTTAACACATCTAGATGTGAATACCAGGAAATTAAAGCTGAAATTCTGAACTCTTGTCTCTTTCTCATCTTTTGATCTTAAATCCAAATGTCTTCAGTGACCAACAAAAACAAAGGAATTTGCCTTGCCATTCCAATACTTTTGGAGGGGATTTTATCTTCTGGAAATGAGGCCAGAAATCTCTACGTTGGTGTCACCACACCATTTGGGGGCTGGAACACCCTAGTCAAGGGACCAACATGGAAAAAGACAGCTCCTGCAATATAAGGCCCTACTGGAGCTGCTGATTAATTTAATAATACCCTGCGAGTGTAAGAAAGCTCTTGCCAATGAAGGAAACTATAAAAACATCACCACTGAAACGGAGCACCAGCTGAAAGCCCAGGTCTGGTGATGTCCCTCTTGAGGAATATAATTTGCTTTGCATCGAATGGCACAATATATAACTTTCCATCGAATACCACCATTGTTATAGAGATAAACAAGCTGTGCGAAAATGAGTGAAAAATATAAACATAATACTTAATAGAATTGCTTTGTGTGCATGTGTGTGTGTTTGTGTGTTTGTGTGTGTGTGTGTAAGCTAAAAACACAGTGCCCGGAGATAGGTGGCCTGTGAACGCAAACATCAGAAATATAACAACTTTTAAATTACAGTGATCTTATGAAATTCTGACAGAATATTATTTAGTTTTTCTTTCCCTTGCAATAAAAGAGCATGTCTTTCACATAAAGCACAGATTTTTTCAATGTAAAGTAACAAGTAGTAGTAACATGTTTTACTAATATTTGACAGATACAGGTGAGTATGCTAATAACGCCATTGTTTTTCCAACAATCCATGGGCAATTAGGGTTAGCTGTCTGGCTCAGGAAAAGTGCAACAAGATTTTTGACCTTGGGGATTAAAATACAACTTTTTGTTTACAGGCCCAATTCCCGGAACTACCCTGCTGCCCCAATAAAAACAATTGCATTGACAGTTTTGTTTATTGAGAAGTTATCAATTTGTTGTTTACAAGATCTTATTAAAGGTGACAAACCTTCTGATTTCATTTGTCATGATTTAAGGCTAAAGCATCAAGTTTAATTTTCACTAAGGATTTGGATATTTACTATAGTGGATTAATCCAACATTTCATTTTTGACAGATAGTGCACTAAGCATAAACTTAGTTAAATTATGGTGAATATGTGGTGGAAATGAAAGATTTTACCCAATAATAAAACAGACGTTTACCACATTAATAAGAGTTTAACAATTTGTGTTTCTGGAGGTGGGTAACATCTCTAATCGAGAGAGATTCACTTGCAGAGAAACAGAGAAAAGGGGCACAAACAAAAAAGAGGGAGAAAAAGAGAGAAACAGAAATAAAGAGAAAGATACAAATGGATAATGAAAAAACAGGAGAAAAAAAATAGACTCATGTCAGCAGGACATAGGGCAAATGACATGCCTGTGAGAGGAGCGTCATAGAGTGCCAGGCCCGAGGCCAAACACAGAGTGACGTTGACGAGCTTTGGTAGGAGTAAAAACAGTGCTGCACACCACAGGGAAGAATGTTACAGTCATTTCTCCCGACACACACACACACACACACACACACACAATGGTTGAGTTAACAGAGATGGTCTGAGCTCAGTGAATTATTGGAGTATATGAGAAAAACATTAAAAAGCAGTTTTAATTTTTTTTGCATGAAACTGCATATTTTTTGTGTTGTTTACAAAACAACACCTGCATTTTGTTCATTATTTAGGACCCTGTCTGTAAGACAAGATAAGTTACTCAAAAACTAATACCAAAATCAACACCTGATAAAGGTTCTGAATACTGAACTTGTCCTTTATGAAAAGGCCTTTTTAAACCAGGCTTTGTACTGTACATTCTGTTTATAACATATGGCTCAACACTTTAGGCAGTCTCTTATCAGTTAGTTCAGTCAATGTCAATGTCAAATCTTTTTGGGGACACAGACGTGTGTGTGTGTGTGTGTGTGTGTGTGTGTGTGTGTGTGTGTGTGTGTGCGCGAGTGTGTACACACCTGCTGTTGTTGTTTTGGGAAAGTCTGGAGGGAGGAGCTAATTCTGTAAGTGGCTTGCTTATTTGTCCACTACAGTACATGGAGAAGAACTAGGACAAAATTTGCTAACATATCAACCCAAGAATCACATTATACCTAAAAAGCCTTGGTGATAAATGTAAGCTGAAGGCACTTAAAAGGTTTTGATCTTCTTCCATGTTCATGGGCAGGGGCGCCGCAACGGATTATGGGAACCCTGAAAAAATAGCACATCGGGCCCCATTCAGATGCATGGGGTGGGGGGGCACGATACATACAGTGGTGTAGGAGCCAAAACACCTTTAGAGGTGTGTGATTGTTTAATATTGGGTGTGATTGCACAGGGAATGATATCACTACAGTATATACAAAATACTGGGTATAAATTGTTCAGTTATTTTTACTACAGTCTATCTATAGAATGATATTGAAAGGATTTAAAAAAAAAATATTTTTCATAATAATAAAAATTAAAAAAAATTGACCCCCTGCAATTATGCCAACTGACATGTCATTCACCACAATGCTGCACAGCTCTTTCAGTTGGGAGTAGGGCTGGTTCAGGGGTATGGGGATGGGCAGACAGGACCACAGCAGTGGTTTTAATACTTTTCCATAAGATTTGGTTCAGGTAATCACCTAATAAGTACCTGATTAAGTAAAATGAGGTGTGCTTGTGTCGGAATGGAATGGCTGCCTGGAATGGAATGGCTGCCATACATTTAGAGATGCTTATTTAAGAAAAATGCTGAGTGGTCTCTTAATTATTTTCAGAGCTATATTAAGAGATATATTAAGATATATATATATATATATATATATATATATATATATATATATATATATATATATATATATATATATATA